>BSBK01011795.1:190000-243385 GCA_027943335.1 Chamaecyparis obtusa
ATCAAAATTATCTTCATCTTTGAAAACCAACATGGGCATGCACTGGGAGTTGGGTATGGAGGGTAAGTCTGCCATCTCAATTCTTATGTAAATTTTTGGAAAGGGAATAGACAAGTCTTTATCTATGTCATATACTACCTTCTCTAGACCAGCCAAAAATTCCTTTTTAAATATTGTTTTAGCCACTGAGTTGATGTTTTCTTTATCCACCCCATTGAACGCTACGAGCACTATGAAAATTCCTACTATGTGACCATTAACACATATAGAGCAGTAATTATCAAAATTATAATCCCTTAGATCTTTTTTGAGCGTTCTCCGAGATGCATCTGAAAGGGGGTTGAGGATTCCATTCCACCTCTCTGGTTTGATCACCCCTCTGAATTCCATTTGCATATTATCTTTAAGAGGAAAGTTTCATATCCTTGACTCCATTCTTGATGCAAGGAGACTTCTTAAACATGCTTCACAACTTGTTTGCGATTTCAAGACTAGTTAACATGCTTTTATGTTTTAATTAAATTATTTTAAGTTCCATAGTGATGTAATGTTATGCAAATCCTCACCTTCTTAATTTCTCAATCTTCTCACATCATACATAGTCCTTAGCAAATTGAGGAGAGATTGCTAGGAATAAAGCTAATTACCCAAAGAGACATTTCCTAATATGATAGCTAAATTGGTGAATCTTCTAATTTAGCGGGAAGAAGGATTAAGGATAAAGTCACAGTTCCTAAAATTATCAACTGATGTCATATTAGTTTTTCCTAATCATTAGTGGAAAAGGAAAAATTTTAAAGGTTTATCAAGATTTTCAAAGATTTAGGAGATTGCTACAAGATCCTATTAAACTAATAGTATCCTTTAATTATTGTACTTCCTCTAAAAATCCTGATTCTATACTTGAGGAGTATTCTTGTCCTATTTCCTTTAATAATTAGAGAGTGAACATTACCTTTCCTTATTGTTTATTACCAGAACTACCTTACTAATTCTAAAGAAGGATAGATAGTTCTAAGGCTAATTAATGCTTTAGATAGATTTTTAATTAAAAACCTACTTACTGAAGTTATTTTGGGAAAATGAGCTTTACCGAAGGGAACAAAAACTAAATGTTGTACTTTTTCTAAAAATATATGATTTTTAATTGTTATATTTACTTTATTTTAACTGTTGTTTCTTAATTTCCCTTTTTATTATATCTTTTGAATAAAGGATTGTTATTTGTAATATTTTAACTATTAAGTCTTAATTCCTTTGTACTACTCATTTAGAATTACGACCGTTCTAAGGACATCTTATAGTAGCTAATAATTTATTACTAGCATTCCTCTCTTCTTATCTTATTTTATTTTAGAGAGAGATTTCCTCTAACCAATATGTATGGTCTTATCCAAAGGGACTTTCATACACCTATTCTGAGATGAGGAGTAATTTATTAATGTCATCTGCTCCTTCATTTGCCAATTGATCTGCTACTTTATTACCTTCTCTGTATATATATGATTAATTGTATAAAATGGAATGGTTAATAAGATTTCCATTATTTTTTCAACCAATCCATTCAGAAGCCAATTAGGGGTTTCTCCTTTCCTTACCACATTGACAACTAAAGTTGAGTCTCCTTCAATTTCTATTTTTTCTAATTTGAGCCTATTACATAACCTTAACCCTTCTAGTAAAGCCCTAAGTTCTAAAAAATTATTTTATTCCTTCCTAAGATAAAAATATTTTCTCACTATCATGCTACTTTTCTAGTTAAAGATGCAACATTATGCTCCTTCTTCACCTAGGTTACCTCTTCACGCTCTGTCAAAATTGAGTTTGAACCAAGCCTCCACTGGTGGTTGCCAAATACAACAAGCCCTTTTCATTTTTGCCTCCTTGTTGTTATTGTTGCCCAAAATTTTATATCTATTCATTTTGGTCATAGGCTAAATTTAATCCCTCGTCTACATTTTTAACCCTGCCAAGCACCTCAAAAAATTTCATGGTTTTTTGCCTACTCTCCTAGTCTCTGCAAATCTCCAACTCTTTGGTCTGTAGGCTTTAATTCAAAAAATGACCATTGGAGCCAAAAAACCCTAAAAAGCCCTAGGCCTATTCTAATTTGTCGTTACATTTTACGGCCACTTAAGAGTTCTTTTCCCATGTGCACTTTTATCATTCTTCAGTCACAAAATCTCTTATTTATGGCAATTTAATCCTTAACACCTAGTGATCTGGCAAGTAGTTTTGGTTCAGTTGGCAGTCTCAGTTTAGCGGTTAAAGTGAAGAATATAGATCTACGACTGGCGTGTGATCACATAGGCTAGGAATATTCCTTGTGATCATGTGATGGTCGTCAATCTTCATTGCCTACAGAGTTCGGTTGTCAAGTGGGTCCTATGCCAGATGGTCCAAGGTGGGAATTTCTTATTGGTCAAAGGATGGTGATGTTGTGCCATGTCAGAGCGGGCCCGATGGGTTGTCAGTCAATGATGATCTAATGACTATCGTATGATCACATGGAATCTTCCAAGCCCATGCGATCATATGCTAGCCGTTGATTTTATCTTTTGCTAGGGCTCTATCAGGTGGGTCCTCTTGTTCCGATGTGCTCAAATTCTATTGGCTGGCCGGATGATGATTGGAACTTGTCAGTGGGCCTGAAGTCTTTTGGCTGATGTGGTAGGTTAAGGATCATGCAAGATCGATGATGGTCATTATATCATTAAAGTAAGATGCATGAAGGTTAAGGAGGCAGTATAATGAAAACCATCCAATGAAAATTGATGATGTGGGTCCGTGTTGCTAGGAGGTGCTAACACACCTATTTCTTATTGGCTATTGGGCAGAATAGTTGGCACTTGTTAGTGGGTCTAGTTGTCAGAGGATCCCGAGGGTTGATGTAGATCTATGATTTTCACTTGATCGCAAGGGATCTTCCAAGCCCATGTGATCATGTGACAACCGTCCGATGAGAATCTCATTGGGTCGTGGGGCCAATGTGCTACATGTTGCTGAGGTGTTTTTTTTTAATTTGCTTATGATTGGTGATGTGGTTGATGACTTTTCAAAAGGTCTCCCGACTGTCATAAGAATGATTTGGGCCGTTCATCTGCTGGGAAAGGATAATATCCATGGCCACATTTTAAAATTAGACCCTCTAGCTGTTATTTTCAAATTTAAATATCTTTAAAGGTTTTCTTGTTGGTTCATTACAGTTGGTTGATGGCATGGGGTGCGTAGCTCAGAATTGATAGTTCCAGGATGTTTGCAATTGGGGGAATGATGAGGAAGATCTGATAGCCATCTCCTATGATTTCTTAGGGTACCATGTTGATTTTCTCATGCCAAAGAAACATTAAGAGGTTGGGGCCACCTATGGCCTTCTGTACTTCAAATTGCAAACATTCATGATAGGTCGAATTTCCAAAAGGGTAGATAGATCAAGGCAGCTTGTCCATGGGTAGATGCAGTACAAAGATGGGCATGCAAACATGATATCTGATTGGTTGAGATATTTTCCATGACATTTATGATCAGACATGATAGAATTAGGGTTGGATTATTATCTGTCAATTTATGTAACCCAAATTAGGTTTTGCTCCTGCCTGCGTGCAAAAGGAGATGTATATATTATTTTTTGGAGCTTTTTGAAGCTCAAAGTTGACAATTGTAAAAGAAGGATTTTCTCTTTCTTAGAATTTATCTGTGGCATTCTTTCTGCCCTTGGATTTCTACAATTTGAAGTTTTCATTGATTATGTAGATATTGAAAAGGTATCTTATGACATACTTTCTATCCCTGTGCCCTTTTTGTCTAAATTGTCTCTTAATGAATTCAGTATATGTATGTTTTTCAGTGATATTTTAGGGTTCTTGATCCATCTTTCTTTTTGCAGTCTATGTGTATGCCAGTGAATGATTTGATTTGAATGCTCTTGTGGGTATACTTCCACCCCTGGCAATCTATCTCATTCTTATACCCAATTGCAAAGGTGAATGTCTATTTGGAGGTGATAGTTTGTGCCTAAGTTCTTGAGAGTGCTATTGTCTTGTGAAATTCTCTCTTTCCCTACATAGCATCTCTCTATTGCAGACCCTTCTATGAAATATTGATGCAAACCTATTTAGTGAGTTGTGATCTCCTAGACTTAAGATTGTGTGTTGAGTTCATTCTTTATACTACAATTCATACCATATTTTTGGTGTATCACCTAGTAGGTAGTTTGCTTTTCAGTTATTTCCCTTTCAACATTCGTTCTATCCCTTTCCCCTCAAAGATTTACTTTCCTGTCAAAGAAGAAAGTTAAGGTGATTATCCAAGAGGAACCAGCCTAAAACCTAGAGGTCTCATCTTAGTTAGCATAGGTCCCACAACCTGGAGATGACTCCCATGTTATACTAAGTTATCAAGACCAAGAGAGCTTGAAACAAGGGTGCAAACTTAGTGTATAACAATTCTGGCATGCCCAGTGGGACCAAAGTTCAGATTCATGTTCAAAGTATGCTATCTCTAATATGCTGATAGCATCCTATAGACCTAGAAGAGGTCTTTGTGCTGCATATCTGGTGACTCTACTGGGGAGGTCTACTAGTTTCAAAGATCAAGTACTGGTATGTTTCAAATCTTTCATATTCAAATTCCAGCTGATTGTATGAGTAGATATGTCAAGTTATCATGGAAAATCAAGTTACCCACCATCCTATTATGAGGATGATGCTCAGTGGGCTAGTTATCAGCCTTATCAAAGCCACCTAAAGTCTTCTTTTACCACAAGCTTTCATACTATACAAGGCCATCAATATATCCAACATGATCCAAATGATTATGCCCTTGTACAAGATTATGAGTGGGCCCTCCAACAAGAGGGATCATGGGCACAAGTGGTGCAACAAAAAATGCAAATATAGCTACCCCATCCTTCTTACAACCCACCCCCCATTTCTCAGCCTAATTGGCAGCAGATTCACAGCTCAAACTTTACAAAAGAGCAAGAGACAAAGAATCTACTACTTGATTTGATTAGGCAAGTGTCTAATATTAGAGAGAAATAGGAGATGGAGGCTCAAATTTATGGACAAGGGATAGTTCCCTACCAAATGGAAAAGGCTCTTGTTGATGAGCAAAAAATTAGACAATTTCAAGAAGAAATCAATCACCGAGCTGATGTTGAATCAGCAAGGTTGAGATCACAAATTGCTGAACAAGAGGCTCTTAGACCAAAAATCCCAAGCTGGAAGACCCATTTGTCTATGCCTCCTATGTCTTCCCCTGACCCCTCTCAATTTCACATCCCAAGTTTTAAGGGAAAAAATTATTTCCAAGAACCTTTACTGGAGATCCAGTCTACCACTCTGCAAGAGCAGTCTGTGCAAGAAAGTTGTTTATCTCAAGAGACCCCTCTAGTCTCTCAAGGTGATGAAGTGTTGTGGATGCCCCAATGGACTCTGCCTCCTGACTGTCAGGTGCCAAGTCTTTTCAAGGATGCTATTCTAGTATTTGAGCAAGGACCTATGGTAAATGAGCTTTCATGTGATGAAGAAGAGAAGAAATTTGAGGTATCAGTGTTGAGTGATGATTGTGATGAAGTGAGCTAGCAATGTGAGGAGATGGAGAGTGATGCTCAGTCTGAGCTCTTGGTTGGTTTGTTTGATGAGCTACCCCTCTTTGTTGATGATGAAGAAGAGACCATGCCATTACTTATGGCTAAAGGTCATCAGAACAAAAGGTTCATCATCAACAAGAGGTTGACATAGAAGAGGATGCCTTGTCCTTGTTAGATAAGCTACCTAGTTTTTTTGAGAAAAATGAATAGGCTATGATCATAGCCACCTCTGTAAAATTGCAGCAACTAGAAGAGATTGATCCTAAGGATATGTTGATTCATGAGTTTGATCTCATCTTTGAAGAGGAGACTTCCCAATATGAGGAGGATAACCAGAGCCTCAGGGAAGATTGTTTGCAGGGCATCATAGGAGGCTTGTGTATGGAGCTTGATTGTAAAGAGCCAGTCATTCCTAGAGATCTTTAGGATATTAACCACTTTGATGAGCTCTTTGCATGTTTAATGAAGGAGGATGAGAATTCCCTGTCCATGGAGGATGAGTTGACATGTGTCATGCCCCGCAAGGGAACCAGGAAAGAGAACAAAGATTCTCTTGAAAAGAAAACCTAAGTAACGAATTATGAAAAAATTTGAACTTTAAAAGATTTGCATGAACAATCCATAAACATCATTTAACTTACATTCCTTCCAAGGTTCCCTTATAGTACATTTATAATTATTTTAAGATCATTAAGTGTACTAACTCTTAAAGCATAACCTTAGAAATTCTTTAGAGAGAAATATAAATGCTATCATTTGATTACTAACCAAATTGATTCCATCAATATTCCCTAAACCTTATTTGATAAACATTTAAAGCATAATCTTTGCAAAAGAATTTATCTAGGAGTTAAACTATTTCTCATATGAAATTAACACATTTGTTTTACTAACTTTTCTTGAACAATAGTAATAAGAAACATGCCACTTTGCTTCCAACAACAATAATACATATTGACTTTCATTCTCATAATTTTCCTAGATATACCCTTCCCAATTACATGAATGCTTACAATATATCTTCTACTATACAAGGCCGTATAGGATTACATGAATATGAATAACACTTTACAATATTTTTTTACAATTTTCTTTCTAAGATAAAACATGAAAAATAGTGAGAAATATCTTCAACAGCTTCTGATGCTCCATGAATAGCACAAACACGAACAATACCTTGAAAAGAATCACCACCCAACCACGTGGATCCACAAAGGTCCACTCCCCTGTGCTAGGAGATAAACACCAAGGTCCACAAGGAAGTGATATCTAGGTCGTACCTAGGGTTGGAGTAACCTTTCCCAAATAACAACTGAAAATAAAATTAAAGTACAAACCCTTTCCCAAAAGTTCTAAGGCTAGGTGGAAACTCTAAGTGACAAGCTAGGTTTCCTACCCTTACCAAAACATCATAGACACATAACACTCAAATTTGGAGAGATTTCTAGAGGGTTTGGTGTGTGGAGGAGAGAGGGAAATAAAGTTTTCTTTGAATACAAATGAAAAGCTTTACAACGTTCGTGTTCTCTGCCATGAGGGTATAGCCAACCCCTTTGTATTTAAAGAAAAACTCCATTCCAATGAAAATGAGATTTTAAATGGACTTATATATTATTAGTTTCTATTATTAACCATTTCCATACAAGTTTTATTTATTTTTATGAGGCTTTGAATAGAGGAAGTCATCATTTACATTGACTATCCTTGTTATTGATTTGGTGCAATTGATCAATTGTTTTGAAGCTTTAATGAGCACATAGGCTCTTCAATTTCTTTAGTTATTATGGATTATGAGAGAAGCATATTAATATATAAGTATGTGTTATTAAGTTTTTGGATGCAGGTATATACAAGAGATTAAAAATAGAGATCACTGATTGACAAACAATACAGTATCAGAAAAAATGATCCTTAGTGTGGGGGCCATAACTTTCAAACCAACTGTTGGATCTTTATGAGCTTCAGATATTTTTTACAAAATCTAATTACGCCCATCCTCACTGGAGCGATTGAGGATTTTTAATCTAACTAAAAATTTATAGACATCTGAGTATGGGTCTATCTAGAGGGCAGATATCTGTCATGTTAGGATAGTCATAGATAAGATTATTGTTTAAATAAATTTGATCTTGTGTTGATGAATTTTATTATTATTAAAAATAATAGGATAGTTTGTATTTCTCTAGGTTTGTGTACATACAATTAATGATACTATATTTTTCCCAGAGAGTAGGCAAGAGTAGTTACATACTTCACAATCTAAATCACAGCCTATATTTTCCAGCAAGTAAACAAACAATATAGCTTCACAGAAAATATAATAACACACAAAAGAATAAATAATCATTTGTACAATAAAATATTTACTATATATCTATCCTTTCTCCTAAGTCCCTTCACATAGGAAAAACAAACATAATACAATATAATAATATATTCTTCATATTGCCTGTACACGTGAAGCAACCACAAATACAGAATAAAACAATCACACAAATCAAATAAGGAGGAGCATCTTGCAGGATAGCTCCTACCTGGATTCCGGAGAAGACAACCATTGAAGAAGGAGGAATCAATCAACTTGGCCTACTTCCAGCACTCCACCAAAGCCTTCCGATTGCAGACACCACCTTTTCCAAATATAAAATAATCAATAATGATATCCTAAAATTAAGATCAATTCTCCTATGAATAATCCAGCCAAAAACCCTCCCTAAATACAATATCCTCTCAAAGCAATAATCTAATTTCTTGAGTCTCATTTTCAGCCAACCTCCCTATCCTTCAAATATATCTCCTGTAAATAGGTTGAAGGATTGGTTGCATGGGAAACTCAACCATTGTAACCATCCCAACCAAAAGATAGTTTATATTTTAGGATTTAATTTATTCATTAAAGCCATTCACGGGAAGGGAATAGCTAATTCAATATTATTAATAATAAAATCTAATATGAGAGCCTCATAAATATTAATAAACTAATGTTATTTTTCTTTATTTAAGGAAAAGGAAATAATTTATTACTATTATTACTTATCACCATATTTACTAAAGCTATGGTAAAAGTTTTACCATATAATAATTAATCCTTTAAGTAAATAATTTATTTATTATTATAATTTAAAATACAATTACTTTCACACACTAATATTTATTAAATATATATATGCAACCATAGGCATATGTGTGCACCCATATGCTTATGTGTATATATATTATTATAATATTATTAAAAATAATAATATTATTAATATCATATTATTAAAAACAATGTTATTATTAATATCATAAAAAATCTTATTATTATGGTATTATAAAATATTATTATCCAATCAAATAATAAATTATATTCCATACAAAGTAAAATCAGGATATACACACATATATATATATATATATATATATATATATATATATATATATATATATATATATGGTGATCACTAACACAAGATGGTCTAACAAGATTAGTGAAATTAAGCACAACATTCAATACTCGCATGAAATAAATTATCTACGAGCAACAATCGAGCATATTATTAAGAACAATTAAAGCTACCATATCCAAACCTTAGTCTCCTAAAATGAAAGGGACAAGAACAAGAAACAAGATCACCATAATCTAATAAAATATTATACACAATGATATATCAACAACACAAGGGATTGACTCAAGAACTCCCCGCCTAAAGGTCAAAAGGGTTAGAGGTTGAGTTCCTTCTCATGGAACCTTGGTGATAGCTCCGTAACAACAACAATGATCGAGAATTTTGAGGGCTCGCTCAGATCTATGGGACCAAGTGGAGATGATGCCCGGTACCTGCAAGCCTGCATCATCGAGAAGAGATACATGCACATAGATATATACAATAAGATATTTGCAAACAGATGACCAGGATCGATACATCGTGTGGACCTCAACTAAGTGAGTAACTACGACTTCATCCTGAGTCATGAAACACATCAATCACATATACATAAAACATGAGAAATCACATATATATAATGGTTAGCTTCCAAATCCTTGGGTTAGCTCTTTAAATCTTCATAAGCATATACAAGATAAATGATTTCCAATTTCATAAACAATAAACAATAATTATAACTGAGTATGTCTAAATATCTGATAAGCATATCATCATCATAAACATAAATGTGAATACATAGCTCTAACCATCATAATGTAATGTCCAAATCAAAGAGTCCAAGTATAATTATCAGAGAGGTTATTACAACATGGCTATCCATAATGGAGGGAAACCATGAAGATAAAAAGGAGACCATCAAGGAAAGTCCTACTTTCAAACTTTCAAGAGGCTGCCCTATCAGATACTTGGCCCAGAAAGAGTTTACTGAGACATCTCCACATGATCAATTTGAGGCGAGTAAGCTTGATCCTATCCTTGCAGAGGCAATTCACCATTGTTTGATAAATCTTTATATGTCTCGTATCCTTGTAACTATCCTTATGCACTCAATGCAAAATATCCTAATAAGGAAGGGTAGTTATTTTAGCTTACCAGTGAATGGCTTTGTCTGACTAGTTTTATGTACTGGTTAGTTTAGGGTAGGTTAGTTTTCCTACTTTCTGTCCTTGTTTTTTGGTTTAGTCTTCCTGTTTTCCAAGAAGTGCCCATGCAAAGTTTTGTCCCTCTAGTTCTAGGTCTCTCTCTCTGTTAGGAAGGTTCTGTGTTCAAAGTGATGACCCCATGCCCAATAGATAGTTTAAGGCCATTGATCATGTCTAGCAGGATGACATCTAGTAGAAGTCACCAAAATGTTGCCCAAAATTTCATATCTATTCATTTTGGTCATAGGCTAAATTTAATGCCTAGTCTACATTTTTAACCCTGCCAAGCACCTCAAAAAGTTTCATGGTTTTTTGCCTGCTCTCCTGGTCTCTGCAAATCTCCAACTCTCTGGTCTACAAGCTTTAATTGAAAAAATGACCGTTGGAGCCAAAAAACCCTAAAAAACCCTAGGCCTGTTCTAATTTGCCGTTACCTTTTTCGGCCACTTAAGAGTTCTTTTCCCATGTGCCTTTTATCCTTCTTCAGTCACAGAATCTCTTATTTCTGGTGGTTTAGTCCTTAATAGCCAGTGATTTGGTGAGTGGTTATGGTTCAATTGGTGGTCTCAATTTAGCATTTAAAGTGAAGAATATAGATCTACGACTGGTGCATGATCGCATAGGCTAGGAATATTCCTTGCGATCATGCGATGGCCATCGATCTTCATTTCCTACAGAGTTCAGTTGTCAGGTGTGTCCTATGCCAGATGGTCCAAGGTGTGTGTTTCTTATTGGTCGAAGGCTGGTGATGTGGTGCCATGTCAGAGCAGTCCCAAGGGGTTGTCAGTCGACGATGATCTAATGACTATCATATGATCGCATGAAATCTTCTAAGCCCATGCGATCATACACCAGCCATTGATTTTACCTTTTGCTAGGGCTCTATCAGGTGGGTCCTCTTGTTCTGATGTGCTCAAATTCTATTGGCTGGCTGAACGATGACTAGAACTTGTCAGTGGGCCTAAAGTCTTTTGGCTGATGTGGCAGGTTAAGGCTCATGCAAGATCAACGATGGTCATTATATTGTTAAAGTAAGATGCATGAAGGTTAAGGAGGTAGTATAACGACAACCGTCTGATGAAGATTGATGTCATGGGTCTGTGTTGCTAGGAGGTGCTGACATGCCTATTTCTTATTGGCTACTAGGTAGAATAGTTGGCACTTGTTAGTGGGTCTGGTTGTCAGAGGATCCGCAAGGTTGATGTAGATCTACGGTTTTTTCTTAATCGCAAAGGATCTTCCAAGCCCATGCGATCATGTGACAACCGTCTGATGAGAATCTCAGTGGGTCGTGGGTCTGATGTGCTATGTGTTGTTGAGGTGTTCATTTTTTATTGGCTTCTGATTAGTGATGTGGCTAACGACTTTTCAAAAGGCTATCGACTATCATAAGAATGATCTAGGCCATTCATCTATTGGGAAAGGATAATATCGATGACCACATTTTAAAATTAGACCCACTAACCATTATTTTCAAATTTAAATATCTTTCAAGGTTTTCTTGCTGGTTCATTACAGTTGGTCGATGGCATGGTGCGGGTAGCTTAGAATTGATAGTTCTAGGATGTTTGCAGTTGGGGGAATGATGAGGAAGCTTTGATGGCCATCTCTTGCGATTTCTCATGGTACCATGTTGATTTTCTCACATCAAAGAAACATTAAGAGGTTCATGCCACCTATGGCCTTCTGTACTTAAAATTGCAAACATTCATGATAGGTCCAATTTGCAAAAGGGTAGATAGATCAAAGCAACTTGTCTGTGGGTAGATGCAGTACAAAGATGGGCACACAAACATGATATCTGATTGGTTGAGATATTTCCTTGACATTTATGATCAGATATGATAGAATTAGGGTTGGATTATTATCTGACAATTTATGTAACCCTAATTAGGTTTTGCTCCTGCCTGTGTGCAAAAGGAGATGTATATATTGTTTTTTGGAGCTTTTTGAAGCTCAAAGTTGACAATTGTAAAAGAAAGATTTTCTCTTTCTCAGAATTTATCTATGGCATTCTTTCTACCCTCTGATTTTTGCAATTTGAAGCTTTCATTGATTATTTAGATATTGTAAAGGTATCTTGTGACATACTTTCTATCCCTGTGCCCTTTTTGTCTGAATTGTCTCTTAATGAATTAAGTATATGTATGTTTTTCAGTGATATTTTAGGGTTCTTGATCCCTCTTTCTTTCTGCAGTCTATGTGTATGCCTGTGAATGATTTGATTTGAATGCCCTTATGGGTATACTTCCACCCCTAGCAATCTGTCTCATTCTTATACCCAATTACAGAGGTGAATGTCTATTTGCAGTTCATAGTTTGTGCCTAAGTTCTTGAGAGTGCTATTGTCTTGTGAAATTCTCTCTTTCCTTGCATAGCATATCTGTTAAAAATGATAAAGAACAAATAGGAAATTGTTTAATCCAAGAGCAAGGAGTTAGGAAACAATACCATGAATTTGCACAATAACTAGGAGCATACACCAACAAGGTAAAGAGGAGACAAGAATTTGAAAGGGGAAAGCTAAGAAAACCCCTTGTGAATTATGAATGAGGCATGAAAAGCCTAAAGAAAGAGAGAATATGAGCTCTTAGCTCAATACAATATGATAGAACTATGAAAGAGAGAAATTGAGAGAGAGTTGTGAGAAGAAGTTATGATGAGTGTGTGGAGAAATATCTCTATATGTAGAGATAAGTGAAGGAGTTCAAAAAGTAACCCCCATGTGCATGTAAGCCATATTCATAAGTGTGTGAGCCACTTGTGCTATTTCCTCTTAAGGAGGAATCTAGGAATAAAAGCAAATTACAAATAAATATTATGTCCTCACACATGGAAAAGAGGACAAGTGTTCATGTAGGGATTCTATAGGAATCTCCTACTTACATAATAAATAAACTAAACTAAACTACCTTGGTTTATAATATATTCACCAAGGAAAGATTATACTTCTAACAATATCTCTATTGCAGACCCTTATATGAAATATTGATGCAAAGCTATTTAGTGAGTTGTGATCTCCTAGACTTAAGATTGTGTGTTGAGTTCATTCTTTCTACTGCAATTCATACCATATTTTTGGTGTATCACCTAGTAGGTAGTTTTCTTTTCCATCATTTCCCTTTCAGCATTCCTTCTATCCCTTTCCCCTCAAAGATTTACTTTCCTGTCAAAGAGGCAAATTAAGGTGATTATCTAAGAGGAACCAGCCTAGAACCTGGAGGTCTCATCTCAGTTAGCATAGGTCACACAACCTGGAGATGATTCCCATGTTATACTAAGTTATCAAGACCAAGAGAGCTTGAAACAAGGGTGCAAACTTAGTGTATAATAGTTATGACCCATGAAGGGAGGAATCTTTAATCCATACCAATTTCTCCTAATGAAGCTATCACTTATTGAGATGGACCTATCTTTTCTTCCAAACAAATTTCTACTATTAACTACTTCCACTATACAAGCTTCTAATTTTCTCAAGAATAGGTTAATAATTAGCCTAGAATCTTTAAATATTCTTCTATTTCTTTGCTTCCAAATCTCCCAGATTAGCATTGAGGGATCTATTTTCCATAATTTTCCATAAAGGTCATTATCATCCTTCCTTGGTGATCCAGGAGCATCCTAGGTGTAAGATCAATCTTGCATCACCCAAAATTATTTATGTTTGGTTTTCAATAAGGGCTATCTTGTATAGAGCTACTATTTATGGAAACTTACTATTTTTAGTAAGTTGGTCATATGATCTCAAAATGTTTTGATTCCACAGTTGGAGGTTCATCATACTCATTTTAGCCTACTAGTTGAGTTTCATTGCCACATCATCAGTATTGATGAATTTATTGAGGCTTTTTAGGTATGAAATCTTTTAGATAATTTTGAAGGCCTTAAAGGCTCCGGATCACAATCAAACCCCAGCTAACTAGCGCTAGCGCATGTCAGGCATTGTAGATCTCATCATGGCGTTTCCAAAAATTGGTTACAATAGATCTCATCAACCCCTAGCTAACTAGTGCTAGTGCATGTCAGGCATTTTTTTTGAGCCGACCCTATTGTAAAAATTGTGAAAATTAAATAATTCTATGTATAGTCAGCCTTAAGGGTTAAATTTTTGGAACCTTCTCGGGTAGTGGAAATTGCCTATATAAAGAAGGCCCATAGTGTTGTCTAAGTAGTTCTGAGTAGTAGATTTAGGTATTGATTCAAGGCTTTGTCCTATAGAATATTGTAAGAGAATGCCCATGTGGCTTTGCATATTGTAATTCTGAAAGTTTGTAATTCTACATTTGTGGAGATAATAAGAAGCCAATTTTTTGTTCTTTCATATTGTTTTTGTTCCTCTATTTATGTTATATGTTTGTGGTATTAAGGGGAGCACCCTTCATCAAGTGGTATTAGAGTAGGAGTTCCTAAGTGTGTAAACAAATCACTAACTGTGAGGCAGTTTGCAACAGGACCATTGTTAGGGTTTTAGCGTGTATCACAAAAATGCCTCCATGAAGGGAACGTGGTGGAAGAGCTGGTGTTGTAACACCTGAGGTTAGAGCACTCTAGAGACAAGTGCAAGCATTACAAGAAGAGATTCGCAGAGGAATGAATTTTAGTGTCAGAGACAAAAGTGAGGATGAAGCTGAAGAAGAAAATGATGATAAAAAAGAAGAAGGTGAAATTTTGAATCAAGAAGAAGAAAGGCCTTTTCAGGCCATTTCCAAGATCGGGAAAAGACCTAAGATCGAGGTTCCTACATTTTCAAGAAATCTTAACCCAAGAGAATTGATCGACTGGATCAATGAATGTGAAAAATATTTTGATTATGCAGATATTGAAAATCTTGATAGGGTCAAATTTGCGAAGGCCAGACTAAAAGGTCATGCGAAGATCTCGTGGCAAGAGATTCAATTGGAGTGAAATAGAAGAGGGAAAGATAAAATCACTAAATGGGATCAGATGGTGGATAAATTGAAGTGATAGTTCATCCCTGTTGATTATGAGCTTGACCTACTAAAGAAAATGCAAAGTTTGAGGCAAGCAGGATGACCTATTCAAGAGTATATAGAGGAGTTCTATCGAATCCTCATCAAAATAGGCCATGTAGATGCTGATAAGGATAAAGTTTCTCATTACCTTAATGGGTTGAGGCCAAGCATTCATGAGGAGCTGAATCTAGTTCGAATGAATAGTATTGAAGAGGCATACCAGTTTTCCCTAAAAGTAGAGGAAAAACTGGACAAGAAGTTTGAGAGCAGACAAAATGGAAGAGGTCACGGTGGATGATCTGGTGGACGGTCATATGGAGTCTAAAATGAAGATCCAAAAAATAAGGATGAGGCTAGTAGTAGTCAAAATGAGAGAGGAAACAATTCCAATTATTTCCAAGATCAGAACAATAGAGATCAGAGAGGAAGAGGAAGAGGACAAGGTTCAGGAAGAGGAGGCTTCCATGGAACATGTTTTCACTGTGGAGAAGAAGGTCATAGGGAATTTGAATGTCCTCAATGCCAAGGAAGGATGGATAGGAGGAATGAAGGCCAAACTAGATTTGCACATGTAGATGAAGATGCCAGATCATCAAATTTTGAAGATGCTAAAACTGGAGAAACACTGATTAACAAAAGGGTCCTGCTGAGTGGTGAGAATGAACATGAACAAAGGATGAACCTATTTCACACTAGATGTAAGTGTGAGGGTAAATGCTGTGATGTGATTATTGATAGTGGAAGCACTGAAAATTTGGTGTTAGAGGAGATGGTGACAAAGTTGAAGCTCAAGAGACACAAACACCCACATCCATATCGGATTTCCTGGGTGCAGAATGACCACAAGGTCATGGTCAGTGAATAGTGCCTAGTAAAGTTCAAGTTTGGAGGGTACCATAATGAGGTACTATGTGATATCATACCTATGGATGCATGTCACATGTTGTTGGGTAGGCCATGATAGTTTGATAGATGTGTTGTACATGATGGTCATGCGAATACCTATTCCTTGACAAAGGATGGAGTGTGACACAAGCTAAAGCCATTGAAGGAGACCGAAGAAAAGGTATGTGGTAATGTGAGAATAACTTTTTTTGATGGAAGAAAATTCCTAGATGGTATGAGGCATGAGCATGTGTGTTTTTCTTTAATTCCAAAAGCTGGTAAAGAGGAAGTAGAGGATGTATCTGTAGAGGTTGCAGATTTGTTGAATGAGTTTCAGGATATTGTATCTGATAATGTACCTGATGGATTACCATCAGTAAGGAAGATTAGTCATCAGATAGATTTGATTCCAAGAGCCAATTTTCCAAACAAGGTACAACATCGAATGACACCAATAGAAAGTGAAGAGTTGAGAAGATAAGTACATGAGTTGTTACAGAAGCGATTGATTTGGGAGAGCCTGAGTCCATGTGCTATACCAACAGTATTAGCACCAAAGAAGAATGGATAATGGAGGATGTGTATAGATTCTAGAGCAATAAAGAAGATCACAATCAAGTATAGATTTCCATTGTCACAAATGAATGATATTATGGATTGTTTGAGTGGAGCTATGTATTTCTCAGAGATAGATCTGAAGAGTAGATATCACTAGATTCAAATCAAAGAAGGAGATGAATGGAAGATTACCTTCAAGACAAAGGAAGGATCGTATGAGTGGTTAGTCATGACTTTTGGGCTAACCAATGCAGCGAGCACTTTCATGTGGCTCATGAATGAGGTTCTAAAAGAATTTCTAGGTAATTTTGTCATTGTGTACCTAGATGATATTTTGATCTATAGTAAGACATTGAAAGAGCATATGATGCATATTCATATGGTGTTTGAGAATTTAAGAGATGAGAATTGTTGATTAATTTGAAGAAGTGCAATTTTGTGAAGAAGGAGTTAGTGTATTTCAGATTTGTAGTTTCAGTAGAAGGTCTAAAAATGGACCCAAAGAAGGTACATGCTATCATTGAATGGCCTACTCCAAGGAGTGCTACTAAGGTAAGGTCTTTTTATGGTTTGGCTAGCTTTTACAGAAAGTTTATTAGAAATTTTAGTAATATTTGTGGACCCTTGACTGAAACAATGAGAGGCGATAAAAAAGAGTTCAAGTGGACTAATGGGGTAGATAAGAGTTTTAAACTATTGAAACAAAAGGTTACCGAACAATCTATTTTAGCACTTCCTAATTTTAATAAGGTGTTTCAAGTAGATTGTGATGCTAGTGGTACTGCAATCGGAGCTGTTATGAGCCAAGAAGGTAAACCTATTGTTTATTTCAGTGAGAAGTTAAATGATGCCAAGAGAAAATATTCTATTTATGATCAGGAATTTTATGCTATAGTTCAGGCATTGAAGAAGTGGAGACACTATCTACTTCCTAAGGAGTTTGTTTTGTATACTAATCATCAAGCTTTGCAATATTTGAATAGTCAAGAAAAGTTGAATCAAAGGCATTTGAAATGGGTTGAGTTTTTGCAGAGTTATACATTTGTATTGAAACACAAGTGGAAAGTCTAACAGGGTTGCAGATGCACTTAGCAGAAGGAAACTATTGCTAACAGAGATGCAGATTGAGGTGGTTGGGTTTAAGGAACTCAAGAATTTGTATCCAAAGGATCCTGATTTTGGTGAAGCTTGGAAAGCTTGTAAAGAACCTGTTACTCCAGACAGAATGAAGTGGCTGGATTTCATCATTTAGGATGATATGCTATTCAAAGGGAGTCAGTTGTGCATTCCAAGAATTTCTATGAGGGAGAATCGCATCAAGGAGAAGCATAGTGGAGGATTGGCTAGACATTTTGGTCATAATAAAACCCTTGCTTTGGTTAGTGAGAATTATTATTGGCCACAGTTGCAGCAAGATGTCAAGAAGTTTGTACAGAGTTGCAGAGTATGTCAGATGGTGAAAGGAGTGAAGTAGAATACAAGGTTGTATCAGCCATTACCTCTACCAAAGAAGCCTTGGGAGGATATCAGTATGGACTTTGCTTTTGGTTTACCAAGGACACAATGGGGACATGATTCAATTTTTGTGGTAGTTGACAGATTTTTAAAGATGACACATTTTGTTCCCTGCAAGAAGACTAATGATGTTGTTCATGTAGCAAAATTATTTTTCAGAGAAGTGGTGAGACTACATGGTTTGCCAAAGAGTATAGTTTCAGATAGGGACACTAAGTTTGTTGGATATTTCTAGTGTACATTTTAGAAGAAGTTTAAGACAGATTTGAAGTTTAGTTCATCACATCATCCACAGACTGATGGATAGATAGAGGTTGTGAATAGGAGTTTGGGAAATTTGCTGAGATTTTTGGTTGGAGATAAGCCAACAGGATGGGATTTGATTTTACCACAAGTAGAGTTTGCATACAATAATTCTGTGAATAGGAGCACTGGTAAATCACCATTCCAAATTGTATATGGGAGTAGTCCAAGAAATGCATCTGAGTTGAGAGAGATAGATAAAGGACAAATAAGTAGTGCTGAAGCTGAGGATTTTGCAGAACATTTGAAGAACATCCATGAGGAGGTGAAGAAGCACATTACCAAGATGAATGCATAGTATAAGGCTAAGGAAAATGAGAAAAAGAGGCATAAGGAATTTTAGGTTGGAGATGAAGTAATGGTTCATTTGTAGAAGGAAAGATTTCTAGTTGGTACATATAACAAGTTGAAAATGAAGAAGTTTGGGCCATGTAAGATACTGAAGAAGCATGATTCAAGAAATGCATATGAGGTCGAGTTTCCTACTGAGCTGAATATTTCACCAGCATTTAATGTTTCAGATCTAACAGAGTATCATGAAGGAGGTGTTGAAGATGAGGTTATAGCAGCACAATGGAGTATTCCAGCAACCAATTCAGATATCAAGGAGGTTGAAGACATACTGGATAGTCATGTTGGTAGAAGCACAAGGAACATGACATATGAAGAGTATTTGGTCAAATGGAAAGGACAACCTATTGAAGATTCATCATGGCTAACAAAGGAGGAGGTTAACTGTCTTGGTTTTCCTCTGCACACCTGAGTCATGATAGGATCACTTCTCAAATTACCCCGAGTGTCTGATGTAGGAGCATCCTGGGTGTAAGAGAAATCTTGCATCACCCAAAAATATTTCTATTTGCTTTTCAATAAGGGCTATCTTATGCAAAGCTGCTATTTATGGAAACTTACTATTTTTAGTAAGTTGGTCGTATGATCTTAGAATGTTTTGATCTCATAGTTGGAGGTTCATCCTAGTCATTTCAGCCTACCAATTGAGTTTCATTGCCACATCATCAGTATTGGTGAAGTTATTGAGGTTTTTTTGGTAAAAAATCTTTCAAGTCAATTATGAAGGCCTTAGAGGCTCCACATCACGATCGACCCCCAATTGACTAATGCTAGTGCATGTTAGGCAATGTAGATATCATCATGGCATTTCCAAAATGTGGTTACAATAGAAAAATAGAGCTATGGTTAGAAAGTTATGGCCTCTGGAAGTTGGGTTACCTAAAATCATAATTTGTATTTCTTTTGAGCCGACCCTATTGTAAAAATTGTGAAAATATAATAATTCTATGTATAGTCGGCCTTAAGGGCTAAATTTCTAAACCTTCTCAAGCGGTGGAAATTGCCTATATGAAGAAGGCCCGTAGTGTTGTCTAGGCAGTTCTGGGTAGTAGATCTGAGTATTGATTCGAGGCTTTGTCCTATAGAATATTGTAAGGGAATGCCCATGTGGCTTTGCATATTGTAATTCTGAAAGTTTTTAATTCCACATTTGTGGAGATAATAAGAATCCATTTTTTTGTTCTTGCATATTGTTGTTGTTCCTCTATTTCTATTAGGTGTTTGTGGTATTAAGGGGAGCACCCTTCATCAGTTGGCCAACTCTTCAAAAGGCCAAATAGGTCATTTTAAAGAGTAGTTTTCCAGTTTAGTTTTGACAACAGCCATTTCTAGTAGTTATTTGAAAACTCACAACCTATCAGTAAATGGTCCACATCTTCAGTCTCCTTCTCATAAAGAGCACATCTAGAAAGATCATTAAAACTTATTTTGGTAAACCAATCTGCTATAAGAATCGCTTTTGGCAATGTCGCCCATGTGAACATCCCTAGTTTAGATAGACAATATTTGTTCCAACACAAGTCTATTGGGAGATCTATTTTTCTAGATGAATTGTTTTGGAGATAATCATAACCTTCTTTGGCAATATATATCCCATTTTTTTCTCTTTCCCAAATAACTGAATCTTCCCCTCTCCTTGGGGTTATACTTCTCTTTTTTAGGGGATCCATAAGGAGGTTTAAGAAAATCCTTGGGAGATTGAAATGATCTAATGATTTCCATTTCCAACCTTCTATCCTTTCAACATCAAAGAATTCAATATAGTCCTTTAAGTAACATCCCATTGAAGAAATAGCCCAATCAATTGACCTATCATTTGATAAAAATGATCTCGGTGAGGGGTATGCACCCCATGAGTCATCCCAGAATAGAAATTTACCCCCATATTTAACATCTTAGGAAAGGCCCTTCAAAATGATATCTCTACATTCTGAGATGAGGTTCCATTTTCTAGAGCCTTTAGGTAGAGAATGAGTCCTACAGATACTGAAGTTGTCTTGCCCATCCATATATTTATATCTTAAAGTCCTTACCCATTCAGAATCAAGGGTCTTTATCATAATCCATACAATTTTGGCTCCTAAAACTTTATGTTGGAGAGAGATATCCTTGATACTTATCCCGTTCTCCTCTTTCCTTCTACATATGGTGTCCCAATCTATCAAAGCCAATTTTGAATTTTCCCCAGATCCCTGCCAGAAGAAGGATCTCATCTTTCTTACTATTTTTTCTTTAACACCTTCTGGGAGTTTAAAACACATCATTTGATATATGGGTATAGCTGACATGATGATTTGATCATCAGATCCCTCCGTGCACTAGAAATTCATTTTCCTTTCCATCATCCATCTTTCTTATCCATATTGTTACAAACTTAACTCCATAGGTTGGTTGATCTTATCCCCTTATCCAATTGAAACCCTAGATATTTACATGGAAATGAGCCTATTTTAAAATTTAAGATCCTACATATGGCAGTTTCTTCCTCTCTTTTTCTATTCAGGAAGAAAATAATAGATTTATTCTCATTTATTCTCCGACCAGAGGTGGCTGTATAAGATTCTAAAATGTTATGAAAGGTACTAGCCTCATCTTTGTAGCTTCACCAAAAACAAGGGTATCATCTACAAATTGTTGGTGGGTACTTGATTCAAGCTCCGAGGTAATCTTGATACCTCTAATTATTTTTTCCTCCCTAGCTTTGGAGATGTATCTCCTCAGAGCCTCTTCCAAAATGATAAAGAGAAAGGGGGATAATGGATCTCCTTGCCTTAAATCTTGAGAAATCCCAAAGAATCCTATTGGGGATCCATTTACTATAACTGACATGTACGAGGTCTAGAGATACATTAAAATATTAAATTGATCCATCTCTTAGAGAAGCAAAAAGATTCAAGACATTTACATAGGAATCTCCAGTCCACTTTGTCATAGGCTTTTTCATATATCTATCTTAATGAGCATACTAGGGGTTTTATTTAGTTTAACTGGATGAATGGCTTCTTGTGCTATGATAACTCCTAAGATTGATCTTCGGGGAACAAAACTTGTTTGTTCCTCTGAAATAATTTTCAGAAGAAGAGGTTTTAATCTATTGGCTAGGGTATTTTTCAAAATTTTATATAGAGTATTACAAAGGGATATTGGTCTAAAATCATCAAGACTTTCTGCATCAGGTTTCTTAGGGATTAATGCAAGAAAGGTGTTATTAATTTTGTTTAGCAGTTTCCCAGAATTTGTCATACCATCGAGAACCCCTAAAATTTCTAAACCTATGAACGACCAACATTTCTGATAGAATAGAGCAAGGAAGCCATCCGGTCTTGGATATTTGTTGGGATGAAGATCCCTAAGGGCTGCCTCTACTTCTTCCATAGAAAATTTAGCATTTAAAATTTTGTTTTGGTTTTTCAAGATTATTCTAGGTATATAACTAAGTAGTTTTTTCTATGATGTCATATTAGATCCATTTGTATTGTTGAGGATTTTCTCAAACTAATCTACAACTTCTAATCCTATTTGATTAGGATCTTCTATCCATTCCCTATTGTCTTTTCACAATTTCCATATCCTATTTGCCGACCTCCTTTGTTTAGAACTGTTATGAAAAAACTAGTATTTTTGTCACCCTTGGCTAGCCATGTCTCTCTAGATCTCTATTTCTAGAAAATATCCTCTTTAGCTAAGGTGTCTTCATGTTTCATCATTAAATCCTTTTCTTCTTCATATAATTCTTGATTCATACCTCTTGCCATCACTTCCTCATTTAAACTTGCTAACTTACTTTCTATTTCTAGTATTTTCTAAAATATGTTGCCAATTTGGGAATGATTCCAATTTAGTAAATTCCTTTTGATTACTTTAAGTTTGGACATCACTATAATGTCTTAAAACCTTCAAAAATGGCTTCTTTCCACCATAATTCTATATTCCTTAGGCACTCTTCCTCTAAAAGACACATCTTTTCAAATTTGAAGGGGTTCTTTTTAGGGAGGTTAGCTTCTATAAGTTCCAATTCCACTGCAAATTGATTTGAACTTGAGAAAGGAAGTATTTTTTCTTTCATATCAAAATTAAAGTTTACCATATTTCCTAGGAAGAAGAACCTATCTAATTTCTTTGTTATCATGCATGAATCTGTTCTCCTATTAGACCAGGTATGACTGTCATTCACTATCCTAATTTCCAAAGCTCTCAAATTGTCAATCCATTGATGGAATTCTCTCATGGTCTGTGTTAAGATCCTATATCCTCCTACCTTATCTGACTCACTTAGAATGGCATTAAAATATCCTTCCATAATTATTGTTTGATCAGGATATGTCAGAGTGAAGTCATTAAATTCTTTCCAAATATATCTTTTCTCATGGAGGAATTTAGGACCATAGATATTGATTAATAAAAAATTTAGATTACTTCTTATACTTCTAACCCTACCACACATCCAGTTTGTTCTTACTTCTAACAGAACATACATACATTTCCAAGGGTTCCAAATAATGCTAATTCCCCCTGATGCTCATTCCAAGGGGGAGCCAGAAACTTCCCATCCTCTTAGTTTCCTATTCAATAGTTTATAACCTTCCTCATTTAATTTTTTTCCTCAAGCATAAT
This sequence comes from Chamaecyparis obtusa, assembly GCA_027943335.1. Taxonomy (NCBI): domain Eukaryota; kingdom Viridiplantae; phylum Streptophyta; class Pinopsida; order Cupressales; family Cupressaceae; genus Chamaecyparis; species Chamaecyparis obtusa. The sequence continues at coordinate 213,363 of BSBK01011795.1, forward strand.
TATTTTTTACTCAAAAAGAGATAAGTTCCATTTAATTAGGCATTTTTTGTTAGGGGCATTAAGACCCCTAACATTCCATGTAGTGATTTTGATTGCTGGGTGGGAAGGAACTTCCCCTTCCCTGCATCTAAAAGTTCTATATAATTTTGGTTTGGCCTGAAGCGTGACCAACTTCTTCTCTTAATTCCTTGACGGATTTCCTCCCTCTTGATCTGGGTACATAAGCACAGTCCAGAAAACTCTTCCTAGAGTTTCTAGTTTCAAATCCTACATCAACACATGAATTGGACTCATTATTGATGAAGGGTGCTCCCCTTAATACCACAAACACATAACAAAAATAGAGAAACAACAATAATTTGCAAGACAGAAAATGGGCTTCTTATTATCTCCACAAATGTAGAATTACAAATTCTAGAATTACAATATGCAAAGCCACATGGGCATTCCCTTTACAATATTCTGTAGGATAAAGCCTCAAATCATTACCCAGATCTACCTAGAACTGTCATGAACTGCTCCGAACTGCCTAAGACAACACTATAGCCTTCCTTATATAGGCAATTTTCCACCACCTGGGAAGGTTCCAAAATTTTAGCCAATAAGGCCGACCAAACTTAGAATTATTTTATTTTACAATTTATTACATCAGAGTCAGCTCAAAACAATTTTTGAAACCCAAACAGAAATTTTGAAGGAAAATCATTTTCTGCCATTTCAGGTGACCCAACTTCCAGAGACCATAAGTCATCACCCGTTGACTAGATTGACTATTATAACCCATTTCAGAAAGGGTGTGAGGATCTCTACAATGCATAAATCAAGAAAGCTTCACTCAGTTGAAGTTTAGACCTCACCCGAGGCCTCTAAAGCCTTCAAAACTGAGTTCGAATTTTCTGTACCCAACTGAAAATATATAAAATTTTCAATATCTTCAAAGCTAGACTTGATTTGTCAATGAAAATTTATTGGTAGGCTAATATGACCAAAATGAACCTCCAAAGAAGAAAATAGACCATTGTGAGCTCAAACAAAAAACTTACTAAAAATAGTAAATTTCCAAAAATAGCAACTCTGCACAAGATAGCCCTTATTGAAAAGAAACCAAAAATATTTTTGGGTGATGCAAGATTTCTCTTACACCCAGGATGCTCCTACATCAATAATGCATTAGGGATTCTTTGATACACTCCTTCTCTTCCATTTCCAAGGCTTCTAAAATCTTTGGTAGGATGTCCTAGTTTTGACCTATCTCCTTAGATGCTATATCATCTGGAAGATGGTTAAGCCCCAAAAAATCCATGATTTCCTCTATTGTATCCTTATCTATTGCAGAAGTATTTTCCTCTAAGTTTATTCTACACTAATCTATCCTACCTTCATCTATGAAACATAAGATATCCGATTGAGCTCTACCTTGCTGGGCCTTAGCTGCAATTTTTTCTTTACTATAATCCTTAACCATAGATCTACCTGATGTCTTATCCATTATATCAATATTCCTATAAAATTCCTCGTTATCCTTAGAACCTACGTCTACACTACTAAGTTCTTGTTATACGAATACTCTCATAGTCTCTTCTTGATCTTTGACTTGTACCAGAGAGTTCTTGTATTCCTCTAGACTAATATCCTCTAAACTTGAATCAACCTTTATTTTTGTTGTAGCATCTTTCGTCCCCTTATTATTTGATTTATTGGTCTTCCAAGGTCAGGGGAGGGCATCTAGAACTACTAATTGCCTATTATTTTGAGACTCTAGAATGATTGAAGGGCCCACTCTGATATTATTAATTTTAGTTTTCTTCAGTACCTCCATTTTCCTTTTGGACTCAGGTGGGAAAGTAGTAGGGTAGTTGATTCTGAAGCCCCCCCCATCATCCATAAATTGAATAGTGATGTCATTAGGGGTAATTTTCCTATATTGAGTTTCATTTTTAATCTTTGGAGTATGTTTGAATTCCTTTACTAGGTATATAAGGATGACAGGGTTGATTTTGAATAGCGAGGAACGACTCTTGATAGTAATAGGGTTCAATGATTTTATTCAAATATCCATATTGATTATGATTTTATTTTCTGACTAGGGGTAGTTAGTGTTTACAGTTCTAACAAAAGAGACTAAGCTATTCCCAATTTTCCTAAGGATAATTTTATTTGTGCATTATAGAGGTATATTAATAATCTTTATAGCTCTGGCTACTGAGAGGCCTTTGAAATTATTTGGGTTCAAGGATGGGAACCATTCCATCACTAAAAAATCAATACCTAACAACCTAGGGAATCCATTGTTTAAAATATTTTCATTGATCTCTACATTGTAACGATAAACAAAGATAAATTCATCTTGGAGAAAATATATACTTACCTGGTTGGGTAAATTCTTTTGGAGACAATATGCAATTTTACTTGAGGGTAAGCCATAGCCGTTCCATCTCAAAATTATTCCTTTAATTTTCATTCAATCTTGGGTGTATTTGATAACTCCATCATCAAATTCTAACATAAAGGGATTCAAAGGCTTTAATCTATGGTGGGAGGGTGAATAAGGGATACGCTTTGGAGAATGATCGGCCACTATAGGGTTAGCTTCAATTATCGACTATTTTGTAGGTGATTTTGTAACCTTGAACCTACAATGTGGAGGGGAATATAGGGTTTTCTTTGGGAGGTTTTTTTTCAGCTTAGGGTTTAAGCTAAGAATGCTAGGAGAGTGTAGAGAAGAAAAATTATTCTCTAATGGAAGAACAAAGGGAGTTATGTCATTGTGCCTTGAGACTAATTTGAGCTTTGCTAAATATGTAAAGGAATTTACCTTCTTCTTTTTTGAGACTACCTTTGTCTATTGATTCTCTTTCGACTGAAGTTGCAGAGGAGCACAAGGAGAACCTACAGAGCCTATAGATCCTACAACAATGTTGATGGAGAGCTATATGTTCTAGCATATCATGTCGAGAAAAAAAATCCCATTTCTTTTGAAGGCTTTCTATGCTGAAAATTTTTTATTTGGATCTCGCAGTTTCAGAGTAGGAGGTCATCACACTTTTTCTCTTGAATCTAAGTTTTTATTATTTTGGCCTTTTGTTAAAAAATATTATTCAAATAAAATATCTTGGACTAAAATGTCTAAAAATTGAGTGTATTTGATGTTAAGAATATTGAGCTTCAAGAAAATTAAAAACATATTATCTAATTGTCTTTGATTATGTAAATAACATTTATATAACTAAATATTTATCTAAATTAACTTAGTATGTTAGCCATTTTTTCTCAAAATATAAACTGTATGGTGTCATCAAGTTTCATTCATTTTATTTAATATTTATAGGATAATTGTGCCTTTGTAAGTTAGCTACATTTTGGAGTGATCTTCTAGATATTTTTTTGGAGCTAGTCTTTGCCTCTATTTTATCTATTTAATAGCATAGACTTTATGTTATAGATTAGCACTATAAATGCCATTTATTGATTCTTTGACAAAAACCTAGTTTTAAATATCATCAGCTCTTATGTGTCCTTTGCTAAACTTTTACATGGTATCAAAGTTTGATTTCTATAAAACCTCTTCTTGTTTAGGTATGTTTGGAAATTACACTCATAAAGTGTGTCCTAGAGTAAACATTGACATCATCATCAAGTGTAAAATGTTCTGATCAAGTTAATAGAGAAAGGGCTTCAACCCATAACATCAAGCCTAAAGGCATTTCAAAGGGAATTCACAAGGAGTGAATTCAATCAACTAACCAAAATAGACAAAAAATCACCTAAAGAACTAGCAATAGAAAAAATAAAAAGAAAGAACTAAAAAAACTCATAAAACTAAATGGATAGGGTTTTAACCTCCTTCTGTTCTTGATTTTTTTGTTAGGAATAAGGTGTCTCAACCTTGGATAATTCCTATTCTTATTATTTTTTTTGTAAAATGTATTTCTTGCAAATAATGTTGATGTGTCGACATCTTGAATTGTGTGTAAGGAGATCATGGCTAAAATGGTTATGATGGATTCCTATGACACGTAAGAGCTATGTCAGGAAGATTCAATGACAGGTGAAGACATGTGGCAACTGATAAATTTGAGTACTGTACACTCTTCCCCAATCGTGGGGTTCCTATTTTCTCGGAGAATAGTAAAACCCTAATATGTTTATCTTTGGGAGTAGCCCTAAAAAGTGAAGTGTATGATATAAGCTTTTTTTGGGTTGCAAAGAGAGGTGATGTGAGTGTATTGTTGAAACATTTTATGCTGCCGTGATTTTTCTTCAAGGGTTTTGAAATCTTCTGAAAGAACTTGCATTGCAAGTGTATTGTAAGCTGTAATAGTTTTGATCAATACATTGTGCAGGTTTTGGAGTGCTAGGGTTTTTACCGAAAGGTTTCCCCAGGGTATATCATTGTGTCATTCTCTATTTTTCTGTATGTATGGTATGTGGTTGCAATATCTTTGTTAAAGTAGTTAACGAATCTGAAATTGTAAGGATCTAAAAGAATTTGCATGATACTCTCCTATAGAGATTAGCGTAGGAAGTTGTTTCTGCACCTGAGTTTCCTTACATTTTTAGGTCCTTAAGAGTTTCCAAGAATGAGCTCTTCATCTATGAGCATCGAGCCAAGGAAAAAGTAGGACCTTCTTTCACCATCTAAGAAGACACATGTAAAGTATTTTCTATCTCGTTATTTTTTATTTATGATACTCCATCACCTTCTACATGATGTAGAATGAGCTTGTTGTCTTTTCCTTCATATCTTCACTGAAAGTGACTATTTCTTCAAGTTTTTAATTCACCGAATTCTAATCATATTTAACATTAGCCAAAGCCAACAACATCTCTTGTTTCTCCTCCTATGAGGGAATCATGCTCTTGAATTCACGAACTTGATCATCTATAGTGCCTCAATTGTCTAATTTCATTTTAACTTCATTAATCAATTCCCAAATACAATCATCCATAATAGTCTATGACCAATCCCTATCTTTAGCCTTAGCCTTCATAATAGCTTCCAGTTTATTGATCTTTTTCTTCTACATATGAAAATGTGCAATGAACCATTTGATAATGGCATTATGGTGGTTATATAGGATAGATAATTTATCCAATTTATCCATAATACGAGGATAGCCAGGTAAGTCATCTTCAGGGGTGGGGTTGTGGGAGAAGGGGATGGGGTAGCTAGTTAAATCATCTTCAAGTGTAAAATGTTATAAACATACAGATGGACAATACACATGGCATATTTTCATAATTGGACTTCATTAGGAATTTATTAAGCTTTATTATGTTAAAATTCACATAGATCTTATGAATATAGAAGGCTATATATATAACCAGTCTACTCTTATCACATCATTATGGTTTATCTACATTTATATAAAAATCTACTTAGGTGAGTATATACGAAAAAAGTGACAAAAAATATATGGGAGCATGGAGGAGGCGTGAAGGTTGGACAAAATCCATAGACAAAAATGTGCTCTCTTGAAATAATATGATTGCAATTTATGCACAAAATTGTTTGGGTTAAAAGGATTAGAATATTAACTCTAAACATCATTTAATAAATATATCCTCATGAAATATCGCTATATGTTGAAGAGAATTCAGTAGGAACTTTTAGATTTCTTCTTATATGCTATTATCTTATTCTCCTACAATCAATTAAATTTTGAATAAAGGTTTGAAATTGGAAAAGTCTAAACCTAGATGCTACCACCTTCACCATTATCTTCCCTCTCTCTATGTTGAAATGAGAGTTTGGCTTGGATTGTCCAAAACCTTAGCCTACTTGAAGCTACATTCCTTGATAAAATGCTCCACCTGAAAAGATAGCTTCTAAATGCACACAATGAATCCATATGATAGCTTCAAATTTATAAAATAATTATACACTTATATTCAAATAAAACATATTGGACTAAAATGTCTAAAAAATGAGTTTATTTGAAGTTTTTGATTGAATCACCAAGGAGGAGCCCCTGATCCCAAATACAATTGACTGTATTTGATGTTAAGAATATTGAGCTTCAAGAAAAAGAAAAATATATTCTTTGATTGTCTTTGACTATGGAATTAACATTTATATGATTGAATGTTTATCTAAATTTACTTAGGACATCGACCATTTTTTCTCAAAATATAATATTATCACACTTGTTATAAGTGTATGGTGACCTGAAGTTTCATTCATTCTATTTAGTATTGATAGGATAATTGTTCCTTTGTAAGTTAGCTACATTTTGGAATGATCTTCGAAATATTATTTTGGAACTAGTCTTTGCCTTTCTATTATTTATATAATAGCATAGACTCGATGTTTTAGATTAAGATTATAAATATGATTTATTGATTCTTTGACAGAAATCTAGTTGTTACTATCATTGGCTCTTATGTGTCCTTTTCTATGTTTATACATAATATCCATAAAACCTCTTCTTGTTTAGGTATTTTTTGATAAATTACATTCAAAAAGTGCATCCTAAAGTAATAGACATTACCATCAAGTGTAAAATGTACTGATTAAGTCAATTCAGAAAGGGCACAAACCCACAACGTCAAGCCCAAAGATAGTTCAAAAAGAATTCACAAGGAATCAATTCAATCAGTTAACCATAATACACAAAAAACCACCTAAAGAACAAGCAAAAAAGACAAAAAGAAAGAAAGAACTGAAACAAACTCAAAAAACTAAATGCACAAAGATTGTAATCTCCTTTCATTCCTAATTTAGCTCCTTTATAGTTTGCAAGAACGAGCCCTTCCTGTGAAAGCACTAAGGCCAGGATAAAGTAGAACCATCTTTCGCCATCCTTTATAGTTTGCAAGAATGAGCCCTTCCTATGAAAGCACTAAGGCCAGGATAAAGTAGAACCATCTTTCACCATCTGAGAAGACACGTGCAAAGTAGTCACCTCTCTCCTTCTTCCATTTGCTTTCCTATACTCCATCTCCTTCTAAAGGGTGTGGAACAAGCTCGTCGTCTTTTCCATCATCTCTTTACTAAAAGTGACTATTTCTTCAAGTTTTTAATCACCAAATTCCGATTACATTTAACATTGGCCAAAGCCAACAACATTTCTTATTTCTCCTCCTCTAAAGGAATCATGCCCTTCAATTCACAAACTTGATCCTCTATAGTGTCTCAATTGTCTAATTTCATTGCAAGTTCATCAACCAGTTCCCAAATATGATCATCCACAATAGTCTGTGACCAATACCCAACTTTGGCCTCGGCAGATCCACAATAGCTTCTAGTCCATTGATCTTTTTCTTGGTTGTATGAAGCTGTGTGCAATGAGCCATTTAATGATGGCATTCTCGCAGTTATACACACAATTTGTCCACTTTGTCCAAAATTCGAGGATAGCCAAATAAATCATCTTCAAGGGTGGGGTTGTGGGAGTAGGAGGTGAGGTAGCCAAATAAATCATCCTCAAGTATAAAATGTTATAAACATATAACCTGATAATAAAAAAATAGATTTTAGTAAGTGAATTTCAATTAAAAAAAATAAAAAATTAAGCTTTATAGTGTGAAAATCCATATACCTCTTATGAATACAGAAGCCCATATATAAACAGTCTACTCTTTAAACATTATAATGGTTTATCTACATTTATACAAAAATCTACTTAGGTGAGTATATAAAAAAAGAGTGACCACAAATATATGGGAGCATGGAGGATGTGTGAAGGTTGGACGAAAATCATAGACAGAAATGTGTTCTCATGAAATAACATGATTGTAGTTAACGCACAAAATTGTTCGAGGCTGAAAAGGATTAGAATGTTAACTCTAAACCTTCTTTAATAAATGTATCCTCAAGAAATACCATTAGACGTTTGAGAGAATTGAGTATGAACTTTTGGATTTCTTCTGATATGCTCTTACCTTACCCTCCTGCAATCAATTCAATTTTGAATAGAGGTTTGCAATTGGCAAAGTCTAAACCTAGACGCAACCACCTTCGCCATCATCCTCCCTCTCTCTTTGCAGAAATGTTAGTTTGGCTTGGATGACAAAACCTCAGCCTACTCGAAGCTATCTAAGCCTAAACATCAGCGCTCAAATCGGAGAAAGTTGTGGCTGTCAGAATGAGCGTAAAAATCGAACAGACCTAAAATTCAACGGTTGCGATGATTTTCATGGCAATCTGTACCGTTAATGTCCAAAGTCAGCCGCTCAACTTCAAACAGGGAATCATCATTTTTATTATATTCCAAAATATTATGAAATAAATAAATATGAGATTGAAAACTCATCCAGAATAATTAAACAGCTAAAGATCAAGCATGAAGACACTTCGCATTGTATGTACTCGTTGTCTACTGAGATGTAAGATGAGAAATTTCCTCCAATTCTCTCCTCCACTGCCGTCTAAGACACTCTTTCATTAGAAAATTATAAGTATTCCATTTTCATAACGGAAACGTCCTTGCATGAACACTTTCTCAAATTCTACTTTCCTCTAACTTTTCTCCCTCACCCATTTTTCTCCTTTTTAAGCCCATCTCCGCCTCTACCATTTGCAACCTTCTCAATTCCCATTCACAGCCAATCCTCCTCAAAAGAAAGTTATTCAGCTGTTTTTCGTTGTGTTAAAATGGCACTGAACATGGGTTATATGATAATGGTGATCCTAATCATTGCAACTTCTCTTCCAAATATCTATGCTGATAACCAGGCCCCTGCTCCTGCCCCTACCAATGATGGTAACATTACATTTGTATCATTCATTTTCTTTTCTAATTGATTTTGATGACTCTAAAACATCATTTTTTTTTAATAAGTTTTAATGTTTGTGATTGTTGCAGGAGTGGGGAATAGCCAAGGCATTGGAGGATACATGTTTATGATGCTCGCCTTGCTATTTGGGTGTCTTCTCAATGGTGTCTTTCGAACACGCATATGACTATGCTTCCACTATGAACAATTCTGGATATTAGGAAATGTATTTCTGTACTGTCATTCAGTTCTTGAACATTCACGTGCAATACTTTTCTTAGACTCTATTAATATATATTTAAACATAGGTGTTGATAACTGTGAGTGGAATCTATATGGAATTGCAGGGTTGGCTTATGATTATATATTTTTAAATGATCTCTTCTAGTTTAGATCAAGTGGAGGATATATCATATTTGATGTCTCATCCTCCTACGTTCCATTTTCTTTGAAAATTGGTTTTTCTCTACTTGTGATATTTAATAAATAAACATTGTAGTCCCTTAAATGTATCCAAGGCACAAAAGACTGCACGATAATACTCCTTATTGTTGCACTTAAACAATCTCGTTGGCTAATTTAACTTTTTATTGCAAATGAATAATATTTCAAATTTATATAATAGCAAATTATTTTAAGGCATAGAATGATTATTGATAACAAATGACAAGTTTTACGATTAATCTTGATCACTAATTATATTTTTCAATATATGATATTTGTATAAATGTATATATTTAAAAAGTATTTGTTTCATTAAATAAAATTTGAAATATTATAAATAGTGTAGAAATCATTAAGAACATAAATTTATAATTAAATAGTTTATTTATTTTATATTTTGAAGAGTATTTAAAATTATAAAATTATATTTAAAAAATGCTCTTAAAGATGTTGATTAGTTTATTAGTACTTGCCCATAAGGCATAGTACTATTGCAATGAATTTTGGATTCTACTACTTACCTAGTTATTAAAACAATCATATGGATCAATGGTAAGTAAGTTGTTTTTTATACACGGATTTTTAGGAATGATTAGTACTATTGCAATGAATTTTGGATTCTACTAGTTAACTAGTTATTAAAACAATCATATGGATCAATGGTAAGTAAGTTGTTTTTTATACATGGATTTTTAGGAATGATTAGTTAAAGATGTTGATTAGTTTATTAGTACTTGCCCATAAGACATAGTACTACTGTAATGAATTTTGGATTCTACTAGTTAACTAGTTATTAAAACAATCATATGGATCAATGGTAAGTAAGTTGTTTTTCATACACGGATTTTTAAGAATGATTGTAGAATATGAACAATTATTAATTGACTTTCTATTATGTTTTATGTCATAATTAAATTATGTAAATTATATTTTTAATAGAAAAATATTAATTACCTCTAGCTTAAAAACCCACATAAAATATAATATTATAATACAATCTAATATATAATATAATAATGTGTCATATATATAATTTTATAAAATATATTAATAAAATAAAATTTAGATTAAGAAATAATAATAATCAGTCATATATAATCAAAAAAATATGAATAAAATAAAATTTAGATTAAGAAATAATACAAATAAATTTTAAATTAGCATTTAAATTAATTATAATTTATAAGTTATAATTTTTTTAAATAATTATAATAAAAAATTGAAATTATTTATTGTTACAACTATACAAAAATAAATAATCATAATTATGTAATTTAATCATTAATTAAAATATATTTAATTAAAATTAAGAAACATATACTTTTAAGATTGTGATTAGATTTCCATTACTATAATTTCAACTATCATTAATGCTATCAATATGATTCTACATTAAAAAAATTTAATTATAAAAAGTTATTACTTCTACTATAACTATATAAAACATAATAATAAAAAAATTAATATACTATTACTTCTACTTTAGTTTCTACTATAACTAAAGGGAAGTACTTAGCCACTATGTGGCACTTATTTTTCTAGTAGTTTTAGTTATATGAATATTGTTATGGATAATAAATCATAAAAATTTGTCATAAATATTGTTCTTCTAAATTTTACACGTTTTTAGATAATATGTAAAATTGTAAATGACAACAATGAAAATAAAGTAAATGGTTGCACTAAAAAACCTACCATGTTAAAGATAAGAGCCTAACCATCCTCACCTCAAAGTTATAAAAGTCTATATTATAGAGATCATGAACACCACCCCACTCAAACAATTATATAATGTTAATGGTTCAGGTTGTCAATATGGAGGTGACAAACTCATCCCACTCTTCAAATAATTATAAGAAATTAATGGTTCCCATTGTCTCAGCCTTCACTTAGAATGTCATGCCTTGGTGAGGAATTGAGAATGCCTTTTTGATCAAGTATCGACTACTTCCCCATTGACCAATAGGTCTCTTGATAAAATGGTCCACCTAAAGAGACAACTTCTAATCCACACAATGAATCCATATCACAGGTACAAATTTATAAAGTAACTAAATACAATCATATTCAAATAAAACATCTTGGACCAAAATGTCTAAATATTAAATATATTTGATGTCAACAATATTGAGCTTCAACAAAAATTAAACATATTCTCAATTTTCTTTGATAATGGAAACACACATCAAAATTAACAGTTATATGACTAATATTTAGCTAATTTTACTTAGGACATTAACTATTTGTTCTGAGGATATAATATTATCACACTTTTTAATAAGTGTATGGTGTCCTAAATTTCATGAATTCTATTTAGTATTGATAGTAGAATCATGCATTTAGTAGATATGCTTTATAATTTACCTACATTTTATAGTGATTTTCTTTTAAAAAGAAAAGAAAACTAGCCTTTTCCATAGTATCATTTTATTTTTATTTTTTATTGGCTCTTATCTGTGGCTTGCAAAAATTTTATATAATATCAAAACTTGATATATATATAAAATTTCCTGTTTGGGTATTTGGGAAATTACATGAACATAAGGCGCATCCTAGAGTTAAAAATGATGCCATCATCAAGTCTAAAAAGTTAAAACTGTATAAATTGACAATAAACATAGTATATTTTGGTAATTGGATTCCATTAAGGATTTTTAAAAGATTTTGAAAGGATGTCATGTAGAAATCCATATAGCTCTAATCGACCTGTAATATCACATCATTATAATTTATCTACATTTCTATAAAAAAAAGTACTTAGGTTAGTACATGGAAATGACCATAGACAAAATGATCGAATGTCTAATTTTCTATATGAGACAATCAAATTATGTTTAAAATTACATAACATTATTGTTTGTCTTATTAAATGTAGATGCATTTCATAATCAAAAAATATGAGTTTGTGCTAAAATAGTAAAATATGAACACATATTTTGGATTATAAAACACGAACACATGTATTCTTTGTCTCATAAAATGTGCTCATGTTCTTTAACTTTATTCCACATATCTTAATCTTATTATTTTTTCTCCAACTATTTGATATCACTTTATTTTAATTTGTATAGCATAGTTATCATGTTGATCCTATATTGGGAGAATCAAGGCTTCTCTATATTTATATTCTATGTTCTATTGTAATACATGATACTTATATTGAAATCACCTAGCTTATAAATTTCATTATGCTCATCTTGTAAAACTATAATTGTTAAAATTCGGTGCACTAGTAACCTCATTAGATTCTTCTCTCCATGTTTCCTTTGTAGGAATAACATAAAAAAAATCATGTGGAATTATGAATTCACTAGTAATGAAAAATAATATATCGGGTTGGTATATTATGGATTCAATTAAAAAAGATATTATGTATCTCCTCTAATATTTTCTTTGGTATCAAACACATCTTAATATCGATTAAGTTACATTTTGTCTACATCAACATGAAAAGGAACATTCCTAGGGTAATCTTGGATCTTAAAATAACCAATATAATAAAAATTAGGAGTGAGGTTGTACTAGGGTAAGGAAAAAAATATTTTCTTTATAAATTAGATAGCTTGAGATCATTTGTGAGAGTCAAATAAGCTAATGATGAGGATGTCCCTTCTTGTTGGATACATTCACCCAAGATGAGATATAAGAAGTTATTTGTAAATGGAAATGGCCATATATGTCCATTAAAATAATACATTTTATGTTGGAAGCTCTTTAAAATAAGGTATGGTGTATAACATGAGCCTAATTGGGGTATGCTTTGATTTTAAGGAGGTTTGGAGAGGAAAAAAAATTGAATTGGTGATGTGGCAATATTATTGTTAAAAATAATTAAATATATTGCATTGAGTACTACATGGGGTATATTCCTAGATCACAATGATATTATTGTTAAAATAGGTTTGTTCCACCTTTTTAATGTTTTGTCTACAAAATGTTCATTCTTTATGATTTCAAGTATAAAATTTAAAAAAATACATAATTTTTTTTATCAAACTAATGAAAGAAAATCTTGGCCTTATTTTTATGGGGCCTATAAATTTGTCCCCCTTATAAATACTATTTTGTATGACTTTTCTAGATTAATCAAATGTTATAAATTCTAAAAATAGTTTAGATGGGTACATAAATAACTATGCAAAAATCCTATTGATTCTTTCAACTAAAAAAAATGTTATTAAACTTTAGGTTTTTGGATACTCTTTAAATGTAGTTAATTGGACTAAAGTGGTGCATAGGATAAATAATTATGATTGAAGATCCATCTATGGTGATATATAGCTTTATTGATCAACAAAAGATATTATATCTGTCTAGATAGAGATTATTTATAGGTGTCCCTTTTTAATGGCTCCTTGTGTCTACTTTTCAATATTTTAGGAGGTTTTTGTTGTTATTTATTAGTTAGTGATGTTCCAAATATTTTCCCCATTATGTGGCCATCTTTGAATACAAAATTATATATTTAAAATTATATATTTAATATTATATGTACCATCCTAAATTGTAAGAACCTATTTTGTGTTCAATTTAAGGATTATTTTGTGCCTACCTAGTGTGTTTTCTATGGTAGGATTGTTGGAAAGAGACACTTCATAGATTGCTCATTATGAGTGAATTTTATCATTGATGGAAACTATACAATGTCTACCTATACTATATATGTCTGTGATAGGTTTGGAGTTCATACCAAACATCAAATTGAAGATTTAACTATGTCTAGGATGAAGAAAATAGTAGACTGGGAGGCTACATAGAAGGGTCCAGTGAGATCTAAAGAATAAATATTTTGTAGTGTGCATATAAGGGAAGCTTGATAAATGTGTATGGATTAGAAATACTAAATTGAAAGGAATAATGTTAAGATTTGATGAGGTTTTGATGATTTGAGAAGCATTTTTATTCAATTAATAGAGTTGCAGGCTGACATAACAATTAGATCTTGGTGCAGACATTGATAAAGGTAATTAGCACTATCTTTGATAATTTTATTATATCACTGACATAGTTAGCCATCTTATTTATTTTTTTCTATAGGGAAACATGTCAAATTGAGGAATTAGTTGACATTAATAAAAACATTTTATCTCTCCAAGAATGTTTTAGGGCAAGCTGACTTGTTTAAAGAAATCATTTGATGCATACCTATATAATGATATAATAATGGTACAAGGTGGTGAATTAGATTAGAGATCATTTTGATGATCATTAAGAAGTAGATCATAAGAGTGGAGAGGATTTGATATAATATATAGAGATTTGATGTTTTGGTTATAAAAATAGGGGTAACAGGACAATCAGTTTTCTTTTTTGGATCTGCTCAGTATTCAAGCTTATATGGAACTGTAATCTAACATGTGGAAGATGTTGTTTTTATAGCTCAATAATCTTTGATCAAAGTAGTGATCATTTTGTAAGATAATGAGTCTTCTTCTGGGTTGTAGCCTAAATCTAATATTTGAGCAGTGAGCTCTAGGCAATGAGCATAATAGCATGTGCAATCTCTATATTTATATGTAAGACTTTTATTCTAAAGAATATTTTATTTGTAGGTTCTATGCCCACCATTATTTTTCCCTTAAAAAGGTTTCCATGCAAAAATACTCATGTTATGATGTGAGATTTTGATGACATTATACTTTATGTTCTTGCATGTTTACAATTCAAGTGAACTAATATGACATACCACAAGTTCCTATGAATTCATAAGTTGTTTCAATAAGCTTTGGTATTTGATTAGTAATTGTTAAATTTAAAATAAAACTAATTCAACCCCCCCTCAGTGTTCCTTCACACTAACAACTGGTATCAGAGAATAGGTCCCTTGTTAAAAGCCTAACAACTTGAGGGTAATTTATGAAGGAACAATGGAATCCAATCTAGAAAAGCATATTATAATCACACTTAATCAAACCAAGAGATAACTAAGCTCGAAGAAGAATATTTTATTGTACATCTCAAGGCACAACAGAAGAAAACCAAGAGGAAGAGATCAGAACTCTATGCACAATTAGAGGAGAAAGAATCACAAAGTTTAAATGATAAACATCTAAACCATGATCTAAATGAAAAGAAAACTGAGTGTGAGATATTCTGATATGATAATGCTAACGTAAAGCATGAAATATAATCTATAATGATGAATATAACAAGAGATATTGAAGAAAGAAGAAAAAATGAAGAAAGCATTCAACAATCCTTAAAATAGAAACCCGAGGAATGCAGAACACTCAATGATGACTTGCAAGAAGCAAAAGATCTAGAAGAATAGTTAAGAAGTGAGATTGTAATTGCAAATGACTATAAAGAAAAGTTCATGATAAGCTCAACCAAGCTAAACTCATTACTTGAAACTCAAATAAATCCAAGTGACAAAAGAGGACTTTGATATGAAGATGGAGAAGCTTCAAAATATGCATAAAAAAGGACTAGATGTAATGAGAGAGAACAAACAACTCTGTTTAAGAAAACCAAATGCTCAAAAAGGTGAAGGTAAGTGTTTTATCTGTCATAAATTTGGTCATAAGTTTATACATTGTAGAAATAGGATAAATCAAGGCAATGTAGCTTTTATAGGTCAATGTTTCAAGTGAAATAGACATGATCATAAGATAAGTGAATCTAGAAGTATTGTGAAGAACCCATCTCTAAACCTAATAAAATTAAAGTGTTTTGCATGTAATATTTTTGGGCACATTGCTAAGAAGTGCACAACAAATAGAAAAATAATAATGACCAGAGTTAATGATAGGAATGTTGTTTTTTATAATTTCTACAAATCTAGACACTTTGCAAGAGACTAGAGAAGAAAAATAATGTACAACATGATTCCAATGGTCAAAGGTGTAAAATAATAGTCAAAGGCATGTCAATGGAGAGAAAAGAAAAGGCACAAGTATCAATTCATGAAGTGCACAAGAAGGTGAAACTAGAATAGATAAAAGAAGAGTTAGAATGAACAACATGGAGGGTTTGCAATAGGATATGAGGCTACAAATTGCATTAGTAATTGAGGGAAGGTCTGTGGCCTAGTGGGGTATAACTACTAAATCAATCGTCACCCACTGTAGAAGTCAATGCTTGATCTGTTCAAGTAGAAGGAAGTTACAAAATGCTCAGACAAAAGTCTCTCAAAGATCATTGGAATACTCCATCAAATTTCAAAGGTACGCAAGCTAAATTACAAAGGAAATAATTGAGAAAGCTATCGGTTTATAGTCCACATGAAATATTCTAGTACTAAAGAGAGTAAAAAATGATATAGTATGAGAAGCTACAGGTGCAAAAATGATGGAAGAAGTATGACTATTAGTAACATTAAGGATGATAATGTAAAGTTTTACACAATGATCATTGGGTACAAAATATATCATTCTAATAAAGAGAATTTAGTCTTTGAAACAACTATTTATACAACCTTCCTGATGTTGAGGGAGAATAAAGACTATGATCTTTGTGAATTATTAAGAGTGCAGCTAATAGAAAACTTAAAAAACATCAAAAATAACAAGAAGAATGTATTTAAGTTTGGCACACTCATATTCTGCATATTCTTCTACTTCATGCAAGAGTTTCTAAAAGTAACTTAGGCCCCACTAATTGGTATGGAGAAGGTTTTATATCCTTCTAAATTAGAGAAGTCATGTGTGAAATGATTGAAGAAATGAGAACCATATCATTTTGGGGATATTTCAAGAATTTTCAAAAATTAATGCATGAAAGAGAGAGGATTCCAAAAACTATTATTGAAAGGTACATGCAAGATATATGCTTCCTGGTAAGAATTGATGATTTTTTTATGGAAGCAGTTGAATCTAGAACCTCTTAGGTAATGGCAATGAGGTATTAAGTGGATGAATGAATTCTCGACATACATGTAAAAGACATGATAAGAAATCCCACGGACCCAAATGAACCATGATTTGGATCCTACAATGAGAAAGGACTTTAAGTGCATAGGGAAATGAGAGCACTTGAAATTGCAAGAAGGTAAAGAGGAAAGTCGATATAATTAAAGAATTTCTTGGATTTAATAGTCAGCAAGTTGCAAAAAGTGATGCACCAATTGAAGTGGGATAATTAAGTTCTGCGTCAACTCAATCTAGGGGTAGGAAAACAAGAGTGCAACTATAACTAAACCACAAAAAATCACTCCAATAAGAGAAGAGAAGAGAAGAGAAAGAAGCGTGAGAAGAAAATGAATGAAAAGAAGAAAGATGAGACAAAGAGACGACATAAAGAATATATCATTACTGAAGATAATGATGAGAGTAAAAAATCTAATGAAGATGTCAAATAGCTCAAGAAGTAGAAATTGCCAGAAGTATCCTGGTCTACAAGGTCAAAACCTTCTAGTGAAATTGAGCAAGTAATTAAAGAAACTAAGATTGAATCTGATAAGCTCAGTATGTCTTTAAAAATTATGGAAAATATTATTACTATTAATGGTAACTTAAAGCTAGTAAATAAGTTTTATGATAAGTTACAAGATTAATGGAAAAGATTGATCAAAGAAGCAGTTGTAAAGTATATGTATGATTTCAAGAAAGCCTTGATGGAGATTGCATAAAAAATTATGAATTCCCTATATGATATCTTAGATGTAAGAAATAGAATAGCTAATGAAATGGAGAGGGAATTAAGAGGAAAAGTAATACTTCAGCTTTGCGGAGAAATATCAATTGGGGAACTGGTGTATTTAATGAAAAAGGTAGAGCCATATTTCAGGAGTAAAAGAACTAACAAGTTAATGGCTGGTGAACTAGAAGATGTAGTCCAAGAGACCAAAACATGCAAAATTACTACAACAATAAAATTCAGTCATGCTCACTGATTCTAAAAAGGAAACTGCACCCAAGCAAGATGAGTTACCAGGCATGGAAATACAATCTTGATGATATCAGAATACCAGATTTTCCAGATATGGAGAAACGTACAGAAACATGTATGGAAGATGCACCAGAGATAGTGATAGTACAAATAAATGTGACTAATCAGGCTACGAATCAGGGTATTACACATGAACATGAAATAGTGGACACCTAAGAAAAGAGAATAATGATAGGAGTATAAACTTAAAAAGGATGTATAGTGAATAAGAATTCATCACAACTAGTACTAGTTGAGATCACTAAGGAAATACATGAATTATTAGAGTTGTACATCATTTAAATCAAATCCCAACATCCTTAGTAGATAAATACTTAGAGGTAGAGATAAATAGAGAAGAATAAAATGAAGGTTTGAACAAGAAAAGAGTAAGATACACTACTAAAATAATGCAAAATCTCATGCCCAAAGTATCATTCAAGATAGACGATGAAATGGGAACTAGACCAATAGACTTCTCTTTCCTATCCCCTGCTTAGAAAATAAAACTAGCTCAAGTAGCACAGTTCCAAGTAGGAGAGGAGATTCTTAAGAATTAAATCAAGGACAATAAACTCATGGAAGAAACATCAGAAGTGTTAGGGATTTTTATCCCAACATATGTCAAAGATAAATTATTTTCTCGATCAGATCAAGAGAGACAATTACTTAGTGCTCTAAAGTCACGAGTTGAATAACTTAAAACGTCTACAAAATTGAAAGCTATGAAGGAAATGAATACCAAGAGATTTGAAGAATTGAAGGCAATGAACTAATCTATGATATAGCAAACTTGTATGCTCACATAAAATAGATGCAGATCAAAATTAATGAAGGAAAACATATTTAGATTCACGCCTATCAATGAAGAAATTTATTGCAAAAATTGACAAGAAAATTCAGGAGAATGGATACCAAATGGAGCAGCTAGATCAATCATTTGATTCTAAAAATGCTTCTACATCTGAAACTAAGAGTCAAGCAATATTATTACTTGACAAGATTCATATTTTTGAAAAGGAGGAGGAACTAGAATCAAGGGTCAGTGAACTACAGAGTTTGATAGTTCCTAAGCTTCAAACACTTTTTAGTGTAGTCATATAAGCACAAGATTCTTTACCTTCATCACACCCTGTGAATCTTTCCAAAGCCAAATCTATAGCATTCTTTTTCAATGGCCATATCTCATCTTTGGATAGTCTAAACCAAGGATGGGACAAAGATTTGTAGTTACTGAAGACTATATGTGCAAACATCTTCTAATTAATGCAAGACTCACAAATTTTTGACATGTACATAGATCTATCTATGTCTTTATCTTTCTGGTAACCTTAGTCTAAAGGTGATCTCTTATGTATGCTCATGACATCTAATGGTTACACCTTTCCCATTGATATCAAAGGGGAAGTATAGGAGTGTTAGTAAAAAATTAGGTGATTAGGTGATGATGAATTTTTTGGTGAAATTTTGGAAATTCTATGTAGTTATATAGTGTATGGACACTTAGTCATTTTTTGAACTAAGTGTTTCCATCAATGTCAAAGGGGGATATTTTTGGCAAGAGACACTGCATAAAATACTCATTATGAACGAATATTGTCATTGATGTAAACTATTTGATGTCTACCTATACTATATATGTCTACAACATGTTTGGAGTTCATACTGGATGTCAAATTGAAGATTTAACTATGTCTAGGATGAAGAACATAGTACACTGGCATGCTACATAGAAGCCTCCAGTGAGATTTGAAGAAGAAATATTTTTTATTGCACATATAAGGGAAGCTTGAGAAATGTGTATTGATTAGTTACACTGAATTGGAAGGCATAATGTTAATATTCGATGAAGTTTCAAAGATCTGAGAAGTAGTTTTGTTCAATTAACACAACTATAGGCCAAAAAAGAAATTAGATCTTGGTCTAGACATTAGTAAAGGTAATTAGCACTAACTTTGATAATCCAATTATATAACCAACATAGTTATCCTCATTTATTGATTTTTGTTGGAGGGTACATGTCAAATTGGGGAAGCAGTTGACATTGATAAAAAAGTTTTATCTCTCTAAGAACATTTTAGGGAAAGTCAAGTTGTTTAATGAAATATTTTGATGCAGGCCTATATAATGATCTAATAAGGGTGCGTTAAGGAGGTGAAGAAGATCAGAGATAATTTTGATGATTAGAAAGAAGCAAAGAAAATGAGCAAAGAGGATCAGATATAATATATAGAGATTTGATGTTTTGGTTGTAAAAATAGGGGTAATACAAACAATCAATTTTGGTTTTTGAATCTACTCAACATTCAAGTTTATAAGGAACTATTATCAGACATTTGGAAGATTTCATTTTGATGGTTCAACAATTTGCAATCAGAGTAGTGATCAATTTGTAAGATAGTGAATCTTCTTTTGGGTTATAGCCTATGTCTAATATTTGAGCAGTGAGCTCTAGGCAGTGAGCCTAATTGCATGTGTAGTCTTTATATTTATATGTAAGAATTTTATTCTACAAACTATTGTCTTTGTGGGTTCCATCCCCATTGTTATTTTTCCCTTAACAAGTTTGCACGGAAAAAACTTGTGTTATTATGTGTGAATTTTATGACTTTATACTTTGTGTTCTTACATGTTTACAATCCAAGTGAACTAATATGACATGCTGAAATTTCTTATGATTTCATAATTTGTTTCAATAAGCTTTGAGATTTGATTAGTAATTGTTAAATTTACAAGAACATTGAGTCACCCCCTTCTCTTAGTGTTTCTTCACGCTAACAAGGACCCCATATGGAACTTAGTGGGTAACTAAATTTAAATATAGGTCCTTCATTCCTTTTTAATCTTGTTCAAAAATTAGGTTATCCCTTGTATGGAAGTGTGTTCCTCTATTTTTCATCCAATCTCATAATTTATTTCATCACCTAGGCCCTATAACCCTCTTTGTGGCCTTCAAGACCCGTTCTAACCTTGAATTGAATTGTATCCAAGAATCTTACACCTACGCTATTTCCATGACACCCTATCCAAATCTTGGGTCATTCTCCTAGGTACAGGATGTCATTGGAATCCTATCCCTAGGGATTAAGGCCCAAATTTGTCCCAAGGCCCTTTGTCAAGATATTAGCGGGATATCTGGTTCTGTGGTCATCCTACATGAGTCTTAATCCCTAAAATGATGTATGAAGTATATAAACACCCCATCTCTCAGTTCATTTTGGTATCTGTAATCAATTATCATGATTAAGCATTCAAGATATCAAGTGCAAGGAATAAAATCAAGTTCAATATCCATCAAAACATTAATTCCAAACATTTAGGATCTATCATTCTTCTAATAATTGAAGGTGTTTTCTTCCATAGATATAGCTTATATACCCATTAGAGGCCAAGATAATATTTTTTCTATCGAGGAAGAAGATTCACATCCATCTAGTCTCATTGAAGTTTTTAATATCTTCTCCTCAATCAAACATTGTGGAAAATTACAACATCTATTACAAAAGGTTTTGTCTTTCATGATTTCCTTTTGGGTTTTTGTGTTTAGTCAAAGCTATTTCATCTACATATTTGATCACATGAACAAAGAAATATTTGCATTGTTAAGATCGTGATATACTTCATTTTCTAGATCTAGCCTCTGCTACATGACAACATGCTTTTTGTTTATTCTATTTTATTTCAAGTTTGATTCCTTAATAGGGGTTTGACTAAAGAAAACCCCTTCATCCAACCTTCTTCTCCATTATTCTTTGTGCAAGAAAAGATTGCAGAGTTGTCAAACATGAATCAAAAAGATCAGATATAGCCAAATAATCCTAGAAAACTTTACCCAAAATCACTTATAGGCATAGAATGCCATTGGTATTTTTTTCCCTAGGTACAGAGTGATTTCCCTCTTTGTCCCCTATATTTTCAACTCAAAATTTACCCATTGGTTAGATCTATGCTCTGGTTTTCATTTCTATAGCTTTTTGCTCATTATTAGTATGTATTAGTGTAATGTCCCCTTTCTGATTTTATATGATATTTAAAGCCTCTAATCAGATTTTTAAATCCAACAACCAATATTGCAAAAGATCAACCAATTTCTCAATAAAACCCAAATCGGGTATGCCTGAAATAGTGCCAAAAACTTCACAGCTTCACATATTATTGATAAATCTAAAAGTAGACATTTTTAAAAAAAAATTTCCAGCATAACAGCCTAAAAAATGACATTTATAGATCTGAAAATAGTTTATGGAATAGCTCTAGAAATGATGACAAAAACAATGCTCATTGGGCTCCCAAAAACAACACAAAATAGCCCGAAAACACCACAAAACACTAATAATCTATCACAGAAGTATGACCATGACCCAATACATATATTTAGATCTATTTTAACATCAAAATGTCTAAAATACAGCAGCAAACCAAACTGATATGAAATACTCAACCGGAAACACCAAACTCTTAAAAGAAACACACCCAAAAACTCACAAATTTGCATTGTTTAGCGCAAGGGAAAACTTTGCATGATCTTGCACATGGAATGGATTCAAACTCCCATCCTTAGCCTTCCTAGAAACCTAAAAACTCCTATCTTTGGGTCTCCTTCTCCACAGGTTTGGCAGCCTCTGAAGAACAACAAAGCAATGAGCCAAAATCAAGTTCTAGAATGAGCCCGAAACGCCTCCAAATCACTTTTAAAGAGGGAATAACCCTAACTCATGACCAAGAGGGGTGAATTAAACATATTTTAATAATATTTAACATTTATTATTCTATTGGTTTCCCAATATTAACCCCCCCTTCCCTAGAACTTTACTTTTTGAGCCTACCAGCCTTAGCAAAAGTTATTATTTTTAATTATTTGAAAAGGGGACATGACAAGTCCTCCCTCCCAAATATTTCTTGTCCTCAAGAAATGAAGGTTGGGATGTTTTAGAATATTGGCTCCTTCCCAAGTTGCATCCTCTAATGGTAATCCTTTCCATTTGACCAAATGCTCTGTGATGCTCCTATTTCTCAATCTTTTCTCTCTTGTATCCAAAACCTCTTCTGGTATTAAGACTAATTTCCCTTCATCATCAAGAGGTGGTAATTCTGTAGGTAATATGGTTTTCTGGCCTAGAACCTTCTTTAGGCAAGAGACATGGAAAACATTATGTATTTTTCTATTTGGTGGGAGCTCCAATTCATAAGCTACCTCTCCTACCTTCCTGATGATCTTGTAAGGCCCATAGAACCTTGGCTTGAGCTTCTCTACCCCACTCCTCTTCAAGGTGGTTTTCTTATATGGCTGGAACCTAAAAAATACCAAATCTCCCATCTCAAAAGATCTTTCTATCATTTTCCTATCAGCGTACAACTTTTGTTGGTTCTGTGCATGTTGTAGATTATCCTTGAGGGACCTTATTATGTCTTGGCTTTGCTTAATGAAATCACTTGTTGTAGGTACTCTACTATCTGAAAGTACTAGATCAACAAAGGAAAGGGTATTAAAACCATAGAGAGCACAAAAAGGAGGCATACCAATAGACATGTGATGAGATGTATTGTAACAATACTCCCCTAGGTGCAACCATTTCACCCAAGCATGTTGTTGATTTGAAACATAGTTCCTCAAATATCCCTCTATCCATTTATTAACTATCTCTATTTGTCCATCTGTTTGAGGGTGATAGCTAGTACTAGGAGTGAGTTCAATTCCTGCCAAATGAAAGAGCTCCTTCCAAAAAGAGCTGAGGAATCTACTGTCCCAGTCACTGACAATGTTTCTCGGCAAGCCATGTAACCTAAAAATTTCCTTGAAGAACAATTCTGCCACTTGTGATGCCTTGAAATCAGATGTGATGGGAAAGAAATGTGCATACTTAGTTAGTGTATCTACCACCACATATATGCAATCCTTATCTTGAACCTTGGGCAACCCAGTGATGAAGTCCATGGAAATACTTTCCCATTTTTGTTCAGGAATAGGAAGTGGTTGCAACAATCCTACAGGAAAAATTTGTTCACTCTTGTTTTGTTGGCATACCATGCATTCCTTAATGTGTTTAAGGACATCCTCCTTCATACCCTTCCATGAAAACCACTCTCAAAGTTTCATGTATGTCTTGAAGTATCCTTGATGACTAGCCAAAGGTGTGTCATGAAAGGCCCTCGATATCCTTTGCTTAGTTTTTGATCCCAGGACTAAGAAGATCTTGTTCTTGTAATAAATCAATTCATCAACAACCTGGTACCTATTATCATTCACTAACTTATCCAAAATCTTGGTGGCAAAGGAATCTTTAGCATACTCTAAAATTATGGAGACTTTCCCATCAGCAAAGATAGATGTTAAGGAACACAAAGTGGGCTTTCTTGAGAGAGCATCAACAACCACAGTATTCTTTCCTTTCACATATTCAATATCAAAATCATAAGCTTGCAATTTACTTACCCATTTTTGTTGATGATCATTCAAATCTCTTTGGTTCAAGAAGAACTTGAGGCTATTATGATCCATCTTTACAATGAATCTCCCACATACCAAATATTGTCTAAACTTATGAAGTGCATGCATGATTGTCAACATTTCCTTATCATAGATGGAGTAACCTTTCTCTAATTGATTTAATTTTCTTCTCTCAAATGCTATTGGATGTCCCCTTTGAGTTAGGACAGCCCCTATACCTTCTCCAAAAGCATCACATTCAACAACAAAAGGTAAAGAGAAATCTGGAATTGCAAGCACAGGGCATGAACTCATTGCCTTCTTAAGCTTATCAAATATTTTTTGTGCCTCTTTTGTCCAAATAAAAGATCCTTTCTTTTTCAAATCAGTCAAGGGGGCAGAAAGATGAGAAAATCCCTTGACAAACCTCCTATAGTAGCTACACAACCCAAAGAAACCTCTCAACTGTGTAAGATTAGTAGATGGAGGCCAATCCAAAATCACCTGAATTTTTTGTTGATCAACCTGTACTTCCTTAGAACTTATAATATGTCCCAAATATAGGATCTCAGTCAAACCAAACTCACATTTAGATAGCTTAGCATAGAAGGATTGCTGCTCCAAGATTTCCAAAATAGTGTCTACGTGCTCTAGATGCTCTTTCCATGTTGTATTGTAAATCAAGATATCATCAAAGAACACCAAAATGAATTTTTGAACATGCTTGTTGAATACCTTATTCATACAAGATTGGAACATTTCTAGTGCATTAAGTGAGGCCAAATGGCATAACAAAAAATTCAAAGTGCCCATAATGACATCTGAAAGCAGTCTTTTCCACATCTTCCCTCCTCATGCGGATTTGATGGTACCCTGATCTTAAGTCAAATTTTGAGAAGTATACAGCACCATGTAACTCATCAATGAGTTCATCTATCCATGGTATGGGATACCTATTTTTTATGGTCTTCTTGTTTAGAGCCCTATAGTCTATACACATTCTCATTGTACCATCCTTTTTCTTGACAAGTACCACAGATGATGCAAATGGACTAGAGCTAGGCCTTATGAATCCATGTCCAAGAGTTCCTTAATAATTTTTTCTATTTCTTCCTTGTAACCTCTTGGATGATGATATGGAGTTTTACAACTATTTTGGCACCCTATTCTAACTCTATAACATGCTCAAAACCTCTATCTAGTGGTAATCCCAGAGGCAAATCATTGAAAACTATACTATGCTTATCAAGAATATTTTGAATTTCAAAATGGAAATTACCTTGACTCTTTGGAGAGCTTGTTGGATGGATTACAACTCCTGCTACCCATGCTACTTGTCCTCTTTGAAAATTCCTCTCCATCCTCTTTGCAGTGACCACCTTAGGTGCTCCATTCGATAGGCCTCTCAATAAGACTTCTTTCCCATTGGAATGAAATTTAAACTCCGTAGTTTGATGGTTCATGTAATAGCCTCCAATAGAGTGCAACCATTGAACACCCAATACAAGATCTGTCTCCCCAATGCCAACAACATAGAAATCATCACATAACTCATAATCTCCTAAGGTCATCCTGAGTTGTTTCACCACCCATGTGCAAGGCATAGTGAATCCATCAGCTACAGTAACATTGAATCCCTCAAAATCTTCTGCTTTAAGCCCTCTTTTCATGACAAATCCCTCATCAATAAAATTGTGAGTTTCCCTGATATCAAGAAGAACTGTCAACCTTTTCCCTGCTAGTACCCCTCAAATTCTAAAGGGATGGTATCTTGGGACTCTTTATAATGTTGCTAAAGTGTCATCCTTGCTAATTTCTTTTTCTTTCTCTTCTTCTTCCTCCTCCTTAGTGTCATGAAATTCCTCATGCTCATCTGAATCAGATTATGAAGCAACTTCAATATAGTGCACTTGACCTTTCCCCAAACATCTGTGTCCTAGAACCCATGGCTCTCTACAAGTGAAACAAAGCTTTTTCCTTTGTAATTCACTCCTAGTCTCTTCATCTTCCTTCTTTTTTGCTACATTTGTCACATTCTTTGGTGGTGGTGCTGGGAAAGTCTTTTTTTGAAAATTCCCCTTATGTTGCCAAAGATTTGGGGGTTTTTGATTAGTGACTAGTTTCATGGGCACACAAGTTTCAAGTTGCAAGCTTCTTTTGATAGCTTCCTATAAGGTTGATGGTGAGAAAGCCTTAACCAAACTCTTAACAGAATCTTCCAAACCATCAAGAAAAAGATAAACAATCCTCTTTTCACTCATATCAGGTACCATAATAGCCACTTTTTGAAACTCTTCTACATACTCATCAACTGATTTGGTTTTCCTTAACTTTGATAATTCTTTAAAATACTCTTCATCATCCTTGAGATCAAATCTATCTATCACTCTTTGACTAAAATCATCAAATGTAGCTACCTGATCATGACCTTGAGTAGTCATTCCATGATACCGCCAATCATAGGCTACATCTTCCAAGTGTAGACTTGTGAATTGAACGGAATCACTCTCCTTCATGGGGTTAAGTGTAAAGGTCTGTAATTTTTGTAGCCATGCTCTAGCTGAAATTTTATTTGTTCCATCAAAAGTAGGTGCTGTAAACTTTCTTATTTTATTTTTGAGCTCTCTTCCACTTATGTCCTTCTCCCTCCTGTACTCTTTCCTGGGCATCAAAGTGTTCATCATATCCACATATTCTCTAAAAGGAACCGAACTATGAAAATCATCATCTAAGCCATTGTAAGTAGCTCTTAATGCAATCAAGTTACCTGTAACCTCTTCCATAGGACTAAGGGCTGGATTTGGTACTGGTGGCTCATCTGCAGGAAAGAAAATAGTTTTTGTTGATTTAGAGAGCATGGGTTTTAGATTTCTTGGCTCCTCTGAAGTGCTCCCTTTCTCATTAGTAGATACAACTCCTTGGAGTTTTTCTATCAATAACCGCAAAGCCTCTCTAGTTTCTGCCAAACTATCCATTGTTTGCTTCTGAGTATTCTGGATGTCCTGGAAGAATTTTTTTGCCATCTCATCTGGGTCAGCCATGCTTGTTCCTTCCTTGGATTTTGTACTTTTATTTTCAATTGGAGGTTTGATCAAAATTTCTTTATTCTTTTCTCGCTGCAAATATCTCTTTTCTCTTTCACTTAGTTGCATACAAACTTCTACAAACCCTCAGGCTAGCAAGATCATAGCTCTGATACCACTGTAATGTACCCTTTCTAATTTTATATAATATTTAAAACCTCTAATCATATTTTTAAATCCAACAACCAATATTGCAAAAGATCAACCAATTTCTCAATAAAACCCAAATCGAGTATGCCCGAAAAGTGCCAAAAACTTCACAGCTTCACATATTATTGATAAATCTGAAAGTAGACATTTTTACAAAAAAATTTCCAGCATAACAGCTTACAAAATTACATTTCCAGATCTGCAAATAGTTTACACAACAGCTCCAAAAAGGAGGACAAAAACAATGCTCATCAAGCTGTCGAAAACAACACAAAATAGCCCGAAAACACCACAAAACACTAATAATCTATCACAGAAGTATGACCATGACCCAATAAATATATTTAGGTTTATTTTAACATCAAAATTTTGCAATACAACAGAAAACCAAATTGATATGAAATAATCAACCAGAAACACCAAACTCTTACAAGAAACACACCCAAAAACTCACAAATTTGCACTGTTCAACACAAGGGCAAACTCTGCATGAGCTTGCACATGGAATGGCCTCAAACTCCCATCCTTAGCCTTCCTAGAAACCTGAAAACTCCCATCTTTGGGTCTCCTTCTCCACAGGTTTGGCAGCCTCTAAAGAACAACAAAGGAATGAGCCAAAATCAAGTTCTAGAATGAGCCCGAAATGCCTCCAAACCACTTTTAAAGAGGGCATAACCCTAACTCATGACCAAGATGGGTGAATTCAACATATTTTAATAATATTTAACATTTATTATTCCATTGGTTAAAAAATATTAACCCCCCCTTCTTTGAAACTTTACTTTTTGAGCCTGCCAGCTTTAGCAAAAGTTATTATTTTTAATTATTTGAAAAGGGGACATGACAATTAGTCCATTAAATTTAATTTTTAAGTGACTTGTCAAAATTATCATCTACATTATATATTCTTATAATCAATTACATATTTTAGAGAAGGAACATTGTGTCCATTTAGCACTTGAGTCTCATCTTGAGCCTATTGGGGGCATCTTCCTAAGCTGAATGTTCAATTATGAAAAGGAGAGGTGATTTACCTATTTAGCATTACTTCCCTTTTCCTAGTTTAGAGTATAATAAAAATTTTATTTTTTTATGAAATAAGAAAACCCACAAAAGAGGATTTTTCATATTAGAAAGAAGATTTAGGAATGAACCTATGAAAATGCATAAGTAGGATATTTGATTTGTGAAAAATGTAAAATTTAAATAAAATAATAAATGTTTAATTACCCTTTACTTATCCAAAATTTCATTCTAATTCAACACATGATAAAAATTTAATATGTATTGATATTAAAAATAAAAGTACAAGAGACTATCCTTAGAAGAAGAGAGAAAACAAAAGTTCATTAAGGTTGAGGTTATCTTCTATTATATTCTTGTTCTAATATACATTTATTTGACTTTATGATTTTCATGAACTATGCATTTGCATGTAGCTTCTCAATGTTATGATGCTCATTATTTTGCATGTCACTATCATATTATTTATTGTTAAGCCCTTCCTTATGACCATTTTATCTTATAATTTTAATAACAATTTATTGTGAAATGTGACAATAAAGGTTTACTAGTTTTTAATTAATTTTAGTTAATTAGATTTGTTAATGGGAATAGATATGTATATGTTGTTTCATTAATAAAAATGATACTAGAAAGAGAAATTATATAGTTATTATGTGGAATAATGGGAATTGATTTTGCAATAGAAATACTTTGGAACATTGATGCATATTTATATTTATTCCTTATAACATTATATTACTACATTGACGTGGATATATAATCCTTCCATGTAATTGGATGTAGGAGAACCATCCTATGCGCAGGGAAATAGTATCATCAACATAGGAGCACATTAGAAAATAGTGAAAGTCAGGAATGACATCCAAGCTAGAACCTCAACCATTATCAGTCACCTAGGTTAGGGGATGTGGTAATTGGATATCTAGTTGGTGTAGTTTTTCTCTAGGCATAGAGTTTCCTCATCAATTTTAATAAACAACCTCGAAAACCATTATTTAAATATCCTTCTATGTTTTCCATTTAGTCCTCTTCCTTAGTATTTCATATTTTTTAATTATTCCTTTTGTATATATTTATACGCATATATATATACATATACATATACATACATATACATATATATGTGTGTCTATATATACATACATATATATATAGATAGATATAGATATAGATATAGATATAGATATGTGTGTGTGTGTGTGTGTACACATATATATATATATATATATATATATATATATATATATATACATACATATATATATACACACACACACACACAGATATATATATATATATATATATAT
>BSBK01011796.1:0-10000 GCA_027943335.1 Chamaecyparis obtusa
CTACATCGTGCAAGTCCTGCAGAAACTATAGACACTGGGCCCATGCACTGGCTTCTCAACTAAATGAACGGATGTCGCAAGATCACAAAGACCTAATAGATTCCTTGCAGTCTTATGACAATCATTAGATTAAGATAGCATTCATATCCTATATGTGATGCTGAAAATTTTGAGAATGAATTTTTAAAGACATAAGAATATTTAATAATATCAGTGGGTTTCAAACTTTGCAAAATTTAAAAGTGACCTAGGTAAAAAGAAATGTTCAGAATAAGATCCTACCCGATGACATAATTAAAATACATGCATTTATATAATTTCAGATTTAGTAGGCATTATCAGCTAAATTCGATATGACTACCTAAAAGAATTCATCGTTGATTGTACCTTTTTCTCAATATCTCTAAATTAAACTTCTAATCGGCAAGAATGTAGGAGAATGGACGACTGAGCCATTCTCCCATTCTTGAGATTTTTGGAACTCAACCGATTCAACTGGAAGTTGTCGAGATGTAAGTTATCTCCAGTTCTCAAAATTAAAATGTTTTATTATGTTTACAGACTTAACAAATATTTGGGCTCTAAAATCCACCGACTTTAGTCAGTCTCCTTATCGCTGATAACTTCAAGTATAGCTAATTCCAACGAAACTGCCACTACCCTCATACTTATGTCACTTCCAACGAATTCATCGACACTGCTGAAAGTTAAATCGAAGGAAGTACCAGTTATGACAAATTTGTCAGCGCTGTAGAAAGTAAAATAGACAGTGATGAACAAATAAGCAACACGGGTCCTCTAAACCGTGAACCTAACTCCAGTTGCTGGCGAGTTAATTCATAGATTTGCAGTCACTTCACATAGTGGAAATGTTACAATTTCTAGTTTTTTTCAAAATTCACAGATGATCTCGATAATTTCAATCATCTAGCATGCATATGGCATGCTCAACAGTCGTCGATCGAAATAACCTAGGCCGATGCATTTCATATAAGAAATGCCTCCTCTGTTTAGAAGCTCCCATATAAAACTGGAACTTTTGTGTTGTGTTGCTGACTCTAACAGATTTATCTCTTTGAAGGACTTTTTCATTTCCATTAGTTTTGGCTTAAGATCTAGATTTATCTCTTCTATTTCGACTGCAATTTTGATTCCTATTGCTGAAGCCCAAAGGAAAAGGGCATTTTTTCTTTCAGTTGTAATATGACCCACCATTTTATCTATTAACTTCGATGCATCTCCAAGATTGAGGCTTGTATTTGCTACAAGATGATGTAAGGAAGTTTTCTTCTAGAGGGTCAGATCCATCCCACAACAGCTCTTCGATGGTTTCGAAATAGTCGTAATATGCTGCTAAATGTAATGGAGTTTTTCCTAGGTGGTCAGTTTGTTTGATCATTTCATTGAAAGTGGCTTTGTCACACCATAGCTTTAGCAAGAAGATCATGTCTCTTTTACCATTCTTGGCAGCTTGATGCAGAAGAGTCTCTGTTTAACCGTTTACTAAGAAAATTCTACTCAAAATCTAAAACCTAAATCCAGTTAAACATCCTTATTATTCAATGAAAATGATTAATTGCTAAAAGAATGCCCATTTTTAAAATCAAGCAAGAATGAAAAAAACCTAAATCTAAATGTTCTAGAATGAATTGAACTCCACGCTTGCAGTCACAGCTGATAGGGTTTTTATTTTTCTCTCTAATTTCTTTCCCTATCAAAATGGATTTGGAGATTTGGATGCAGACAAAGGGCTTACAATACTGTATGACCTCCCTTCCTCGATCCTGTGGAATAGGCCATTCAATTCTTTTAATTCTTCATTGTTGCACAGATTGAGCATCGATGCATTCGGGTGTGTAATTTCCTGCATTACAGTGGGGTAGATTTGTGAAAGCACATAAGTCATGCCAAGAGTCTTCTCTCAAATCCCTTTCAGACATTGCAGTGTGATAGCTCGACGACCTCTACAAATGAGTGCACAGGCAAGGAAATAACAATTGATTCACTCCTGCAATTGCTATGTATCATGCTTTCCCATCAGAAACTCTTTAACACACAACAAATCTAAATATACAAATTTGAGCAGGAAATAAGTGAAACTAGGGATAATAAAATTAAGTGTTGTGATTACTGTGTGATTATTGCTTTTCTTTGTGCTAAGTGTCCAGCTCTCCTCCGCATGCAACCCAAATCATTCTCTTCTCAACAAATATTTGTATGCCATGCTATTGACCACAATCCCCAGCCTTAGAGTCTATTTTGGCGACACCTGTAGCTACTACGATAGCCTCCTTTGAAACCATGCATGCCTCTAAAGGTGTGTTCTAAAATTCCATAAATACCATGTTCTAAAATTTGGGGCAACTATTGAGCATCTTCGTTTTCCTATTTTAGATTGCAATACTATTTTTAGGTGTTTGTTTTAATTTTCCTATAGTTGTATTCTTTTGGTAAGGCCAAGCCTCATTTCTGAGCTTCAGTTTTGATTTTTTGTTTTCTCAACATTATTATTATGAAAAATATGCTTTTAGTACTATTCTTACCTTTAAAAATGTATAAATTAATAAATCCTTTTCTAGGGTGGGGGATGCTACAACTTTGTCTTCCATTCCTCGAGTGACTTGCTCTTGTTCATAGTCTAATTTGCTTTATGCAAAAACCAATTAAATACATCATTCTAAGTGCCAATAATCATCTTGAGGTAGGTAGTTTGCTAAAAATGAAGATGAAATGAAGACATAAGGATTAGATCATCAACTAAACATTTTCATAAAGGTATTATAGTCATTATTATTTCTTTAAAACATTCTCATAAGAGCGAAAAATTCCAAGGGTATGATAGTTTCAACATTACAACTTTGTAAAGCTATATAGATAAGGTGTGCGATCTATATTACATCACATGGCTAATTATCACGGTTTATGGCTTGAGTGTGTCAGGAACTCATGATTAGGGAATTTTGTAGGTTAGTTAGAAGATGAGTTTATTTTACTGCAAATATTTCCTGATATTGAAGATGGAGAAATGCAATTAGCTTTCGGTGGAGGCAACCAAACTTAGAAGTGTAAGGAATTTGCTTGGACCATTACATAGCTTGATGTCTTATGCAGAGTGCTTTTATGGTTTTAGCAGATGTATTATTTGAGAATAATTTCTATTTCTTTCACTTATCTCCACGCTAATTTTTATGTGGTTGATTCGTTCTCTTGAAGCAAGATGAACTTCTTGCATTCCTTGCTATATTATTACATGTCTTGATTTTTAGAGGGATTCTTTGGGATGATATAGTGTACTATGTAATGTTTTAATGTCATAGTAGTTTTACAGTTTGATTGATGGACAACAAAGATGACTTTATATTCTTATCAATCAATGCAAATATGATCACATGAAAGAACATCTAAGGGGTTGAGTTGTCCATGCTTTTATAGCCATCTTTTGCATATATAATGATGATTTCATTTTATGTTTGAAGTACTTTCCCTTTCGTGATTATTAGTGGTTGGGATCATATTACAAAAAATTGTCTCCAATGTTTGTTTCTCTTTGCTTAGCAGAGTATTGATGAGGTGGTTTCAATGAAATTGTAAGAAATAAATGCTTGATCTTTTAGGGTTTTAGAAGAGAAATTGATAAGATTAGTTCTTTTGCTTGACCCTAGAAATCTATAAATACATAAATTTGAGTGAAGCGGTTTTCTCTGCAAGGATTTTATATCAGTATATAAATGATGTGTAAGGATATGTCAACTAATTATCATATTTTCTGGGGTGGATTGGACAATTGCGTGTTACGTATAAATTGGTTATCATTTTCTTTTTAAAACTTTTAATAATTTAAATGGAACCTAAGTAATGTTAAGCCTTCTATAATTTTTCATAGTCGAGTAATAAGGATATTATTTTTATAACCAAATAATAATAATAAGGTATTGTACTATCAGAATCTAAGTTGTGTCTGTGAGGGAGGGAGAAGTAGTTGTACGATAATGTGTTTGAGGTGATTAATAATATGAGAGATGCTTGCTTTGCGAAAATCATGAAGGAAGCCACAACCAGGCTGCTCTCCTTTGCAGAAGCCTTTGCTGCTACCAGCTGAGCACCCGAAAGGATCTTTAGGGTTCTTGACCTCTACAAAACCCTAACTGATTTGATACCTAAGCTGGAGGTCATTTACTGTCAAGATCTTTGCAGAAGCGTGCATGATCTTGCCGCATTGTAATAGGGCTGAACACTTGATCAGAATCTCAAAATTATTCTCCATTTGGTTAGTTCCAAGTTTGAAGATCAGGAATGCAACTCTTGATTTTCGATCAGTTGTTGGGAATTGCAGTGGAAGAGTGCAATTTCTGAATTTTGTATGAACATTCAAGAATTGCAGTGGAAGAGTGCAATTTCTAAATTTTGCATCAACTTTTGGGAAATGCAGTGAAAGTATGCATTTTCTGACTTAATTTCAGGAATTGTAGTGAAAGAGTGTGATTTTTGATCAAATTTTAGAAATCGCAGTACGATAGTGCAATTTCTGATTTCTGACTTTCCTTCAATGTTTTATGAAATTGCAGTAAGAAGGTGTGATTTTTGACTTTCTGATTAGTCTTTGGAAATCATAGTATGAAAGTGCGATATCTGACTTTTGCATCAAGCCTTCGAAAATCGCAAAACGGAAGTGCGATTTTCAATTTTGTATCAAGTCTTTGGAAATTGTAGTAAGGAAGTGTGATTTTCGCATGACTTTCAAAAATTGCAATAGAGAGATGAGATTTTTGATAAGCCATCGGAAATGAAAGTATAGGATTATGTTTTCTGAATTTCATCTTGCATATCAGAATTAGTAGAAGAGGAATGTTAAAATGGAGGTCGACTTAAAATCAAAAGGAACTTAAGAAATCGGGACTTAAAGTAAAAATCCTCAAATTCTAAAATTTTGTCGAGAATCGCAAAGGACTGTGATTTCTGATGGCACTGGCTAAATAGCCGAATATTTTCACCGCCTCAGTGCTAGCTTTCCATGTCATATCCATTATCACATACATGCCCATACCTTTTGAGCAGTTAAATCAATCATTTTCCCTGTCGTAGCATGTTTGATAACTGTCATCCCCTGCAGCAAATGACAAAGGAAAGGAAAAATATATATAAGAAAAATATTTCTTATTCTCTGTGGGTTCGATAATATGACTTATTTGACGCATATATGTGACACTTAGTTTTTTACCAAATTTTTCTTATATATTTTACTCGTCACGCATAGCTTATTAAACAAAAACCATTCTAAACTTTATTTTTTTTAAAAA
Organism: Chamaecyparis obtusa; assembly: GCA_027943335.1. Classification (NCBI taxonomy): domain Eukaryota; kingdom Viridiplantae; phylum Streptophyta; class Pinopsida; order Cupressales; family Cupressaceae; genus Chamaecyparis; species Chamaecyparis obtusa. Next base: position 5,298 of record BSBK01011796.1, read on the forward strand.
AAATTAGGCTCTAGAAAGGGAAGAAATATTATGTGAGAAATGTTTAAAAAATAATTTATTTTCAGTTTTTAATTTAATAAAATTAATATATTAATTTTATAAAATTAATATATAAATATATTAATAGAATTTAATTTTTCAAATTATATTTATATGTTTCTAATTATGTTTTTTAGTAAATTTTTATAAATACTATATAAAAAATTTAGTAATAATATTATTTAACTTTTTAAAATATGTACATATATAGACAATTTTATTAAACCCTAAAACCTAAAAATTTGAACCAAAGTTCTACTCTAAATGTCAAACTCTTGTATTTTTTTTAATCATTATCCACAAATTATATATATTATTTAATCAATTCACATATAATACATATTAGTATTATATCAATACAAACATATATATGATAATATTAATGTGTAATTTTATTTTTTATTTAAATACTTTTATTTATAGTGTACTTATATCAAATATATAGTTTTATAGGTATATATCAAATTTATCAATTTTAAAAAGAAAACACCAAATATTATACAATTATAAAAATGGAAAGATGAACTATTTAAATAAAAATCCTTGATTTTAATTTTTTTTCCCTTAGATTTTATGCTATTTTTCATAATTCATTCATGTAAATAATATGTGAGATATTAATTGACTTGTGTGTAAAAAAGTGGACTAGGTTGCGTGTAATAATTATATTAAAAAAATTAATTTTGGTTAGTCAGTTAAATATTAATATGTAATAATATTTTTAATATGATATTTAGATGAGAACAACATAATGTCATAATGATATTTAATATTTTAATTTTTATACAAAAACAGTTCTCATGTCTATGTAATAGAATAGAATTTTGTTTTAAAAATGTCATAAAATAGATTACAATTTTAATAACAAAAAATATTCTTATATTTTCAACAATTATCTTTTAGATATGGTTGAAATTTTATTTCATCAATTTATTTTTTTGACATATCATTCATATGGTTTTTTCACATCATCACTAATATAACATTACATTGGTGGAGGTGCATTCATATCAAATTTATGATTATTTATAAATTTATATATTAATATAAATTTTGATAATACATTTAAATTAAAATAAAATAATTAATTTAATCAATACTTATAATTTAAATTTAGTACACATAATAATATTACGTTTATATTAAACTTAATCACTTTATATTGGTTTAGATATTATATAATTTATAAATTTTTATTAAATTTGATGTCAATGATTCATTAATATTAATAAGGACACATAATGATAGTAGGAACATAACATTATATTTTTTTTTTTTATTTTATGGTTTTATAACTAAGAATAAAAGTTGAGATTGAGAGCATTTTGAAGAATATTTTAAAAAATTTAATAACATTATCTAAATATATATTTTAAAAAGTAAAATAATATTATTGCTAAATTTATCATATAATATATTTATTCTACTAAATAATATAGTAAAAATTACACAGATAAATATTATTAAAAAAAAATAAATTCTATTAATATAATAATTTTATTAAACTAAAAATGAAAATATATTGTTTTAAAACATTTCTCATGTAATATTTCTTCCCTCTTTAGAATCTAAACTTAAAAAATTTAAACTAAGAAAACTTAAAGTTTAAAATTGTTTTCGCTGAATAAAGTGTGTGGGCTTCGTAAAGTATGTAGGGAAAGTTTGGAAAACTAAGTGTTAGGGTTCATCTTAATTTTGTGCTAGTATAAAGCCAAACTCCACAATCTTTGCAAGCTTCTTCCTTGCCTGTGCTAATATCGAAGCGTAATGGATATCCATCGAGGCACAAAAGGATTTCTTGAGCTCTACTAGACACATTTGTGAAAGGTGGAATGTAGAAACAAGGAACAATTTTATTTTTTGGCTAAATTCTTCAAAAATTTGTCTAATGAATGTGTGGTTGTCGCATGATTGCAATAGGTATCTTCCCTCATTGCGCATAGATGACCACCATCAGATCCTTGCGCACGTATCTCGATAAAATTCTCTTGCCGGGAAAAAATGGTTGTTTAATGACTGTTAATTAAAAGAAGAGATGTTTGATTTTGGCCTCGTCACAGAAAACTGTCCGTTGATGGAAGTCGTTTAAGTCAGTAAATGTTTGCTTATGTACATGCCATTTTTCTGACACTGTACATCCTCCAGTCTTCGTCAACAACAACAGTAGTATGACTACAAAGTTATAAATAACTATTGAATATAATACTGATAAAATCTTTGCCACCAAGGGATAGTATTTATTAAATCTCAATCCATTATTCTTTTTTTGTAGTGTTTCGATAAGAAACAAAATTTGATTAACTTGTGATCTGTGTATCAACGCTAGCAAAATGTGTCGAATAATTTTTAAATTTATAAATCATGTATAATTTTAGTTTGGGCGTTTAATATATATTGTTGAATGTTCAAGTGATTTCAAAGCGTTTCACATGGATTAGAATTGGGTTCTATGAAACCTTGTTATTTAAAAAAATAAAAATAAAAATTATGCTATAAAGGTGAATACAAGTATTAGTGTAGAAAGTTTATATATATTTTTTTAGCTAATTTCATAATTTTAATGAAATAAAGTAAATATTTAATATTAAATCTGTATTTTTAAAAATTTAATTATAATATTAGATGTAAAATATTTTTAAATTATTATTTGGATTACTATTGTAAATCTTAGTAATTTATGTATTATTTATTTTTTTCAATAATGTTAAGGATGGCCTAAAATCTCATTTCTCTTACTTAAAATTAGAAATAATTTAATTTAAATAAGTATGTAATATAATAATATATGAAAGTGTAGATGTATGTTATAATCAGGTTATATATTATTATCAATTATGGATGTACAAATCACTTTGTCATCAATTTATAATGTATAAATTAATGATAATAATATGGTTACAATATTATTAATAATTTTGATTACTACAATCTATACTTATTTGTTATCTATATGTATCTTATAGTAATTGATTCAATATTGATTAGAACATTATTCACTTTAAAATTTATATTTAATTTTAAAATACTGTTATACTAAGAATGGTATTAATTTCATGATTTTAATAAAATAAAGTAAATATTTAATATTAAATCTATATTTTTTTAAATTTAACTATACTATTTAATATTTAATAATTTAATAATATTAGATATAAAATATTTTTAAATTATTATTTTGATTACTATTGTTAATCTTAGTAATTTATGTATAATTTTTTATTTCCAATAATGTTAAGGATGGCCTAAAATCTCATTTCTCTTACTTAAAACTAGAAATAATTTAATTTAAATAAGTATGTAATATAATAATAATATATGAAAGTGTAGATGTATGTTTTTGATAGATAAAAGCAGCAAGAGGGTGCTGGCCCGAGTAACAAGGGGATTAGAGGCACATTAACAACATGTTAATGGCCCTAGCCCAGAGCATTTCAATTAGCAGTTTAATAGCAGAATAAACCAAGTCTAATCTGCCTCTATAAAAAACAAAAACCATAGTACTTTTCAAAAAGACTAAACTAGATGTATGTTATATTGAGGTTATATATTATTATCAATTATGAATGTACAAATCACTTTGTCATCAATTTATAATGTATAAGTTAATGATAATAATACTGTTACAATATTATTATTAATTTCAATTACTATAATCCATACTTATTTGTTATCTATATGTATCTTATAGTAATTACTTTAATATTGATCAGAAGATTATTCACTTTAAAATTTAGATTTAATTTTAAAATATTGTTATATTAAGAATGGTAAAAAAAATATTTTTAATAGTTTAATGGAAAAAAACAATTTAAACTTATATTAAGAATTGTATTTGATTAATTTAAATATTATTTTTTTTAAATTTATATATAAATCATTATTTTGAAAGATATTTTAAAGATAATATTAAGTAGGATGCATGGAGATTGCGGATGGTAGAATCTTTTAGCTTTGAGATGTAGGTTTTTGATCAGCTATGTTGATATTTGGATACATATACAAAAGCTTTTATGATTATTAATAATAAATACTTTTATGAGTGGAGATATTTTAAAGATAATAGATTAAAAGGTATATATTAAATTTAAACTTAAATAAGGTACAAAATTAAGTAATTAAAAATAAAGTCACTAAATATAAATTATATAAACTTATAATTAAAAAATTTGATCACTAAACATTTATAATTAAATTAATTAATATAATTTTAATATAAAATACATATTAAGAATAAATAAATAAATGAGATTTTTTTTACAATATAACATAAAATTATATATATAATTTTTTAAAAATAATACATAATTATATTGTAAAATTATTAAATATTTAATATTATAATTAAATATTTAAAAATATAGATTTAATATTAAATCTTTACTTTGATTTATTAAAATTCATTATTAATATAAATATCATCCTTTGGTGATAAATTTTTTATCAGTATTATATTCGATAGTCACTTCAAACTTTTTAACCGTACTCTATTGCTGCTGTTGGCGAAGATTAGAAGATGTACAGTGTCAGAAAACATGGCATGTTTGATATGATGCTAGAATGGTGGGGGATTCTGTCGGCTAGGTAGCCGGCACCTACTTGATTTACTTGTATGTACAGTTTATTTACGCCTTCATTCAGTGCATAGTATATGGATTATTATGAGT
>BSBK01011796.1:12500-66312 GCA_027943335.1 Chamaecyparis obtusa
TGCAAAGTTTTTTGGAAGATTGCTTATGAATGGTGTTTATTTATTGAATCGGAAGGAGGCCTTGAATTGCATTTATTTTCTTCCTTCTGGCATTCTCTTAACAATATCAAGGTACGTGTTTTGAATCATATTATGGAAACTCTGTAATCTTAGTGGGATTTCTGTTTTATCCGACATCAAGCAAAGGATATTAGCACTTTGTAATTGCCATTGTTTTTCCGCTGGATGATCTTCTCACTTCCTTGTTACCGTAGCTAGAATTTTTTATTTCTTCGATTTGGAAAAAGCGTAGATTGAGGCACCTCTTTTGCTTTAGTTATTACTCTATTTTGTTGATATTTCCTTCTAAGATATCTCTTACTTCTGCCACCAATGCATCCTGGTGATTTGAATTAAAATATTGGGTCTTATTCCTTGCTTGGACGCTTCATAGTGTTGGGATAAATCTAATTCTTTTTCCCCTGAAACTTTCAATGTATTCCCATTAATGTCTTTGCATCATGTGCATGATTTGAAATGCTAGATATCTACATGCAATTAAAATTCTCCTTTATGTTTCTGCCACCACCATGCCTAAAGCAGGGCGTCCTTAGTTTGGTGTGATTTAGAGTTGTATAGTGAAGAGTTTATTGTCCTATATGAGCTAGCGTACTCCTATGTTGCTATCGTAGATCCATTTTAATGTTTATTATTTCTGTGATAGAATTCATTTCTTGCATGGGACGTTAGACGTAGATATATATGTTGCGGATTTGGCATGCGAATTTATATCAATTTGTTGTCTTTTCCTTGGTAATTCAATCAGTTTTTCCTTAGCCTATCACCCTTTTGGGTTATGGATTTCAGGCATTAGCTAATTAATCTTTAACTACCACTTCCCGCTTTTATTTGCCGGGTTGACATGAGTATTCTTTTGGTTTTTTATTGCTGCTACTCTGATGATGTTTTGGATCTTCAATATGATCTTCTCCTCTTATATTTTTGGGTTGTCTAGAAACATCAGGTTAGTTCTATTGTTTGTTTGATCGAGAATCCATACTAGTAGTTTTAAATGGCTATTAGTGTCGCGGCCTCCCTGCTCCAAGTCCGCGTGGCACTGCGATTTGCAACAAGAGCAAGGTTCGGTTATATGAAACAAACCTAGACTACGCCTTCTCGTCCCAAGTTGGATTTGGTGCCTACAAGAATGAACTTACAAGATACCAGACATTCATGAAAATTATGCAACGCAAGCAAGCAGTGGGGCAAGCTTCAAAACATAACTATTGACATCCACTGAGTACAAGAGTAATGCTAAGCACTATACTAGGCTAAGTATGACTAGTTGCCCCTAAAACAAAGAAAGAATAACAGAAGTTAGCCGGATTACAATAATGCCTTCCCAAGGCATGAGAAAATGGCTACAAAACTAAGAGAAAGGACCTAAGCCGTGAGCAGTAAGCTGTGGTGGCACCAACGCTCAACACTTTGCTCTAGCAGCAAATCAGTCCAACCAGTCCCGTTGGCTCTCAGTTCTACAACAACAAAATCTGTCCGTCTGCAACTTTCAGTTCGCAAGCTCCGCTGCTACCCTCCGTCGTTGTCCAACCTGAAAGAATGAATAAGGCCCAACCTTATATAGAGGAGCACGTCCAGTAACTCGCCCAAGCGACCCATTTGAAATTCAAACAGCCAAATTGCATGCAAAGGCACAACCATGACACTTGTCAAAAAACTGCGTTACTGTAGTGCAATGAAAGCCTTCGCATTTCAAGGCGCTTCGGCCTCCAAGGCAAATCAGACACCTCCTATTTGCAGAACAGAATGGTGGCCACTGAGAATGGAGGAATTCAAAAGGTTGCATGTAAATGAAGCAAAAATGCCTCGGCTCCAATGCCACTCATGGCAGTAGGTGAAGTTGCAGTTGCAGAGAAGAGGCTTGAACTCTAAGGCAAGCCATCATGATGCCTAATTCAAATTCGCCTCCCCAACGACCAATGAAACCCCACTTACTGAGCAAACGCTGCAAGTCCTCTAACATGCCGTCTGACACACTCCTCTGACATCCCCAACTACCACTTCCGCAGATCGGCCAAGTCCCTACTCAGCTCAAAATGATTGCGGGTCTCTGGGGTCATGACAATTAGTGTTACCATAGCACAAGTTTATAGGCTAGTTACATTGTATTTAAACTGGAACCAATTTCCCTGATATCTTTGACCATTGAAACATGGGGAGTTGGCTTTAGTTTGTCATTGTATGGTTGCAAAAAAGACCGAACTCAAGTGTTCATTTTATAATTTGTATTTTTGCATTGCTTGTTTTATCTTTGTTAGTTTAAGTTGCTTAAATGGTGGTTAGAATACATTGATAAAATGGACAATATTCACCTTCGATAACTAGAGACGCGTTTGTAGTTTTTTTATAGAAACTAATTAATATTGTAATTAGATAGATCTAAAAGTTCATGAATTTTTTATATGATTTAATTAAATCTATTTATATTTTGTTATGACTTGGATGTTGAGTTGAAATGTTTGATAATTAATGTTGAGACTATGATGAGGATTGTAAAATATAAACTTTAAGGATATTAACATTTTGGTTTCAAATGTGTAATTAGGTGTTTCGAAATCATTCATGGCTAATAATATTATGAAATTTTATTATTAAACATTTGTGTTATTCTTGATTTTTTATTAGCAAATTTATTAAGAATAAAATTCAATCATTTTATATATTTAAATTGAGCCTTGGTGAATGAGTTTTGGGGAAAGTTCTTGTATACTAGAGGTGAGAAGGTTTTCTTGATTTAATTATTTGATGACGTTTGAGCTTTACTCTCATAATTGATTATTTGGCCTTTGAGATTTATGTGTTGGAGGATTATGGTGACTTATGTATTTTGATTTTTTCAAAGGACTATGGCTTCCTTGGAATTATGCCTTGATTCAGATGGCATATTGATGTGTTTTGCATCATGAACATGTTCTTCATTGATTCCTTGATATTGATCCTTTGTAAACTTGAACTTATTCATCTTTGTAAAATGGTGATATAAGGATATTTTTATTAGATAGGTGTATTGGAGGTACAAAGATAATTTCATGACTTGTAGATTGACAGATTATTTTGTCTCTCAAATTGTTTACCATTGGAAGGTTCATGCAATTTGTAACCAATGTCAATGCTTTGGAGAAGGGAAATAATTTTGAGAGTTGTTAAATACTTAAATAGTTTCTACATTTGTGCAAGAAAGATGTAGGTTCCAAACTAATTACTAGTAATATGGACAAGCAATTTCATCACTAGGGACAAATGAACATTCATTTGCACAACTACAAGGGCTCATAAATAGTTACATAGTTATTTGAATGCATTTTCTATTAGTAGTAATCTGGAGGTCAATTTTCATGCATCAAAGATGAAGATTCAACAAATGATAATTGTGTTATTAATGAATCTTATAGTTGTGCATATTTTAACTTAGTACTTCGAGCCTTCATTTTGGAGGCTAAAGTATTTCAACCATCTCTGGTTAGCTTATCATTTTGAGATGTTGTTCTCTATGAAAAGCATTTTTTGGATTTTCTTTCATGCTTTTGTTTGCTTTTTCTTTGTAATGCAAACAAATTTAAGGAATGCATGTGTTGTGAAGATTTAATTTGGAGATAAGTTTGGGGTTTGGTGAAGATCTCAAGTATGGATGGTTTTCTAGAGAGCATGAGACTATATTGATAATTATCACCTTTATGAGGGTCATAGATAGTACGGTGGAGTTGTGTGTGTGGGGAGCTCAGTATGGATTATTGTTGAGAATAATTCAAGGTTTGTTATTTGAGTGATCGGGATTGAGATCTCAAAGATTCAACTTAGGGATCCACCTTTATAAGGGTTAAGGAGGAAAATTCATGGAGCTCCACTTAGTTCATGGTTTGCTTCTTTAGGAGAATATTTTCTCAAAATATGTATTCAGATTATTTAATTAGTATATTTTCCTATGAAATAATTAAGGGTGGTCCTTACAATAACATGAGTTAGATGTTTCTAGGACCGACGTAATGAGGGGGGAATATTTGTGTAACTACTAAAATTTCATTGCACGTTAGGTATTTCATTGACATTTATGCAGTGTCATCAACTTCTTATGAACATTTATGCACTATAATTCCCACTCTTATGCATCAATATTATCATCTAGTTTTATTATTCCATCTAAGAAAAGAAGAATTATATGAAGCACCAGAAGATATTTTGGATGATTACTCTTCTATGTGGTCACCTTATTTAGAATGGTCCCCTAAAGACTCTAATCCTTACAATTCCAAGTCTATCTCTGATGTAGGCCAAGACTGGAGAGACCTCCAAAGGAGAAGTCTAGTCTTCTAGAAAGAGCCAACATAGTGGAAAACAACAAGATACTACAAGAAAAAAAGTTTTGAATTAAAAAAAAATAATTATTTATCGGAATTTCTTCATATATGTCGGGCTATCGGGCCTTCCTAGTTACAACCACATACAAAGACACACAAAAACATCTCATTAAACCCTTAGGTTATCAAATCTTAGCCAAACTGATAGGGAGGTCTTTACTCACTTGTGCTATTTCACCTAGGACTTGATCTAGGCCCTTCTCCTAACCTTTTCTAGGGTTACCTTAGACCCCATTCAATGAGGGATTCTTGTCAATCACCTCCTCTCTACTACACATCTCTACCAAGTTGTACTACCCTTCTTTCTCTTTAACTTCCCCAGATGAACTTATTCAACAAGTTCATCCTCTTACCAAGCAATTGTCATTACTCTGCAATTAGGATAAAAGAATTATTTTTAGATTTTTTTGACATGAGTTGAGGTTTACTAACCTCTATCTACCTTCCTTCAATAGTCGATCTCCGAGAACTAAGCCTAAAGCCCTGTTAGGCCTTTCTAGGTCTCCAAACCTCCTTTTCAGGGTATAACTCTCAAACTCTCTAAAAAGGTTGAAAAAATAACACCATATTTTGACACCCTTTTCAAAGTTCCTTTAGATTCTCAAGTTTTTGGGTCCTTAAGGTGTCCATACTATACTTCCTACAACCATGCCTATTTTCTAGGCCTAATTAGGCCTCTCTAGTTTTCAGTGAGGGTTTGGCTTCTATACCCTTTGTTGGATTGGTCATGGACTCTCCTTCTTAGGTTTGAGTCTTTGGCATATAACCTTCACTCCATTTCACTTAGATTGCATCCCTCAATCCCTAAACCTTCTATCTTTTACTAATTCACTGTCAAGCTTCCTAACCAGGCTATCACTGGCTCGTCTATGGCTTGACCAAAAATATAGCTCCCCTATAAATCTAGCCAAGAAAATACATATTTACAGAGTATTTGCAATACCCTATCATGTCCCAAGAGTCCATACAATTCCCTCCATGGGAACTCATGATGGAGTTATTTTATTGACCTCAACTTTGGATGCACCAGTAAACTGGTCAGAGAGGAGGAATTTTAAAACATACAAAAACACTAACCTAGCTACCAAAAAAAAGACACAAAATATGTTTACAAACTATGTAGAAAGTATGCATGCAAGGAAATACCCTAGTCTTATCCATGGATGAAGGATAACCGAGCTTTTTTCTTTGTTACAGTCTCATAGTCGCACTAGTCAATTCATAAAAACAAAGAAAAATGATTACAAAGATCCAACCTTGTTCTTTGGTTGGGATATTCCTTAAATAACATAGGGTAATAGAGATAGGTTGGTTAGAAGGTCCCCTAACTAACTCTGTCCCTCAGATAGTCATTTTACAATATGTTGTCATGATAACTTTGTAAAATTGCAAAGTTGTCATTGACAACTTTTACATCTTTGTTGACAACTCTGTCTAAGTCATCTCAATGGGTCTTAAATGACCTCTAAGGCTTAGCTAACCCTTATAGGACCATTTCTTATGTAATTTATTCATTTTATATAGTCAATCTTAGGCTTTGACTGACTAGTATGCTAAAATGGCATGTAGACCAAATTTCCTAAGTACATCCAAGCCTAATAAAGCCTTAGTTAAGAGTCCTAGCAACCTTCCTAAAACTATTGGATCTCTTCAAACACACACTAGGGTCTTATCTAAATCCTTATTGGAAAGTGACTTTGGTAAGGTCACTACAAGGAAAAAACTTTGGGTTAGGTTAGTCAAGAACCTAGGTGGTCTTGCACCATACTCCCCCTGCAACAAGAAACTAAGTGTCATTAGGATCTACAAGAGTGATAGATCTATTCATAGATTCTTGATAATGTTCTCTTCTATCCATGAAGCTTCTGATTCAGGTAGGGACTTCCATTTCACAAGATGTTCCATATAGACACCATGCCTAGTTTGTTTCTTCACCCTTGAGTGTAGGATCCTATCAGCTTGAGGCTTCATAGGGGCTGGTAAGTTGAGGTCTTTGACATTAATATGAACATTTGGATTGTGTTCTTCCTCTTTGACATCATGCCCCTTTTATCTAACCAAATCTTGGATATTGAAAACTGGAGATATGGCCAATTCACTAGGTAGGCCTATTTTGTATGCATTGGAGCCATACTTGGTAGAACCTTACATGGTCCAACTCTTCTCATTTGGAGCTTGTTGGGTATGCCTTTCTGAAGCCTAATCTTATTGAGATTTTTCATCACCCAATCACCTACTTCAAACTACAAATCCTTTCTCATGTCATCTACTCTAGTCTTCACCTTTTGATTTGCTTCTACCAATGTCCTTCTTACCTGCTCATGTACCTCTTGCATTGATTGAACAAAGTCATGAGCATGGCCACTCACTTCTCCTTAATTACCTAGTTCTTTGAGCTCACACACACCCCTTGGGTGCATGCCATACACCACTTCAAATGGGCTCTTGTCGGTGGACCTATTCATGTTGTCATTGTAAGCAATTTCAGCTTGTGGTAATACCTGGTCCCACACTTGCCCATAATTTTTTGTAAGACATATCAAGAGGTTTCCAAACACTCTACTTATCACCTCTGTTTGGCCATCCATTTGAGGATGATAAGATGAACCAAATACAATATTTGTGCTTAGTCTCCTCCATAAATTCTACTAGAAGTGTCCCATAAACTTCACATCTCTATTTGACACAATGTTGATTGGTAGCCCATGAATCCTTACCACTTATTTGAAAAAATGGTGTGTTATTTAGCTGGCATCATGTGTAGTCTTACATGGTATAAAATGACTCATCTTACTAAACCTATCAACCACCACAAAGACATTGTAAAAACCAGTAGTTATCTTAGGTAAGCCCACTATAAAATCCATACTTAGACACTCCCATGGCCTATTTAGGATTGGTAAAGGCTAATATAACCCTGCATTGCAAGATGTTCCTTTAGATTTTTTACAAACAATACATTTCTCTACATACCTCCTAACATCTCTTGGCATCTTGGGCCAATAGTAAAACCTTTGCACTAGGTCCAATGTCTTATTCAAACCAAAATATCCACTAAGGCTTCCATTATGCTTTTCTTCTATAGTGTTCTCCCTCATTGCTCCCTTGGGTACACATAACTAATTACCCTTGAATAAAAAACTATTTTGCAATGTGTAGCTAGCAAGATCACTATGAAAGTGGTTCTCAAATTCATCGCATACCTTATATGCCTTGGAGAAGTCCTCATCTTCCTTGTAGAGTTCCTTAAATCCCTCTAAACCAATGCTTTGAAGATGGATTTCTTGGACAGTCACCAACCTTCGGCTAAGTGCATCAGAAACCTTGTTGTTAGACCCTTATTATGTTTAATGGTAAAGGTATAGGCTTGGAGAAACTCCATCCACTTGATGTGCCTGTGACTTAGATTTTCTTGTATGTTGATGTAGCTTAATGCTTGGTTATCTGTATAGACCACAAACTCGTTAGGAAATAGGTCTAGTGCTTCATATTCTTAAGTGATTGTATCAATGCATAGACACCCAAATCATATGAAGAGTATCTTAACTTAGCCTCATTCAATTTCTCACTAAAAAATGCAACCAGTCTTGTAATGCCCCTCCAGGGAACCCAAGAGAACTTAACCTAAACATGCATCTAAGTTTGTAGAATAATTTTTTTTTAAAGTTAACATACAAGAACATCAAATTTTTACAATGCGGAAGCAATACAATGAAATGAACAAATCACATAGGTTACAACTCTCAAGGATTCCATGATGAAAATTATGTGAATGTAAAATTAATTAATTAGATTAGGTACAATTACAAAACTCATATAAACAAAGAAAGATAAAAGCAACATCACATAAAGATAACATAAAAACAACTGGTACCATAAGGTATCCATAAATCTACATCCACTGCACATGTCGCAGGGTATGTAATACAATAACTAAAAAGAAGTACACATGATATCTATGAGAAACTGATACAAGATACAGGATCACAAAGAAGAAGAAGAAGAAGAAGAAGAAGAAGAAGAGTAGAGTACAACTCTATCAATGAGGAACAAGAATGAACAATTGCAACAGGGATCATCCAGTACTAGTACATGAACATCAGAATCTCAAATGGTAAAATAATCACTACCACCCAACCTCATGAACCTAAATGGTCCACTCCCACCATGCTGAGGAGATAACAATAGTTCCCACTCGGATAACAAACATCAAACAAATCAAGCTAAGGAAAGGATCCTGAAAGCTCTCTACTCAAGGTGAATAAGTAATAATGCCATTAAAGACTCACTAATCTAGAGGCAACTGACACATGTAGGATAATTAGACTATGCATAGGAAGGTGTCATCATGTACATCTAACCCTTGAGTTTTGTCCTGGTAATCTCTCTGGATCCCGGCACCCAAGTGACCATACATGGTGTCAATGACCTCTCATACAGACGAAGCCATCAACAATGCCAACTCATCCCTTATAAAGGGGGCTAGTCATCTTCCCCATTCCCACCTTAGTCTATACTAGCACTAAGCCAGGGCGAGGAAACTTATCTTGTTAGGTTCATTTTAATATCTCTTAATGTTATATTATGTTATCACTTTATTAAGATACTTAACAATAAGTGATGTTGGCAGCCACTCGTGGGCCCTAACGCTTATTGCAAGCCACCTCCTACTACATATCTAGGTAAACTACCCTAGGCTCATAGATCTCACATAGATCACAAGATAATAATGTCCCTCAGGACTGCTCCGCAAAATAATAGGAACACACCGGTTCTCACATAACCATAATGTCATAAAACACTCTCAAAGTGTTCACAAAAGAATATATACACATGATCCCGTGGATCAGACATAAAAGTCAATATCATATTCTTCTCTATAAAATATGAAGTAATACTCAATACAACATGAGCCCAAATGGTCAAGACAGGGATGATAATCAAAATACACACACACATCAAATATAAGAATCAACATGAACATAGAAGACAATTCCCAAACCTCTATATTTCCTAGGTCATCTAGCACCCGTAAAATAGTACAAACCCAACATCCAGGAAAGATAAAACCATATTGCATAAAACAACCAATTTCAGTATGAAAAGATGCATATACAATCGTAAGATAATTTGTATGTTCGATATTAAATAAAAGCTCAATTAATCATACAATTGAATACACACTTTATACTTCATACCTAGGCTAAATCAAATAAATATTTCAAATTCAAACAATTTAACCAAACCTATTCTATTGGCCAGTTTAGTTAGCTTATTAGATAAAGCTTACCAAAACATTTATCAACCAAGCTTCACTAGACTAACAATTAAAGCAATTTTAAAACTTTATCTAAAGTCCTAATAGTCTCAACAATATTTTTCTATTTAATATTGCATGAAAATTATTAATCACTATTATTAATAAAATTGTCAATATTAAATGGATACTTCTGACACAAATTAATATCATTAAACAATAATATTAAATAAAACAAAACTTATTAGCAAACAAAATTATTATTATTAAATTAAATTTAATAATAATAATCATTATATAAAAAAAAAACTAACACTAACTATTCATAAGAATAATTAATAAAATGAAAATTAAATAACAATAATTAAGTTATTAACATAAAATAATAATTATTTAATAAAAATTTATAACAAAATTTTATAAAGCATAACTAAAATTTACTTAATTAGTAAATTTTAATTATAAAACATTTATAAATATTTAATTAACTATCAAATTTTAACAACGCATATATATAAATTTAAAAAAAAAGGTGGGGGAATCCGCTTGGGACCCGCACCCATGGTGGGCCACCCTTCGCACGACGTCCACAGCGCCACTGGTAGGGCAAACCCTATCACAGAGCACCCACGGGTGTCGTCGGCAGGTCTGTCATGTCGACGGTACTACGTACAACCAACAAGGCAGTACCCACTATTGAGGGGGTATGGGGTGGGACCGGTGGCCCCCTTCATATATATATATATATATATATATATATATATATATATATATATATATATATATATATATATATATATATATATATATATATATATATATATATTTCTAGAAATGGAAATATATATGTTTTTGTAAAAATCTATACTAAAATTTTCTCTTTTGCCTAATCTGTCTTTTCTTTATTTGTTTGACAATTATATTTCTTATTTACTAATGTAATTTTGCCTTTTGTAAGCAAATAGATTTTTCTACTGTGGTAAATTTGTTTTGACTGTCTTTTTTTTTTTTGACAGAGATTGGGTTTTTTTACCCAAATTGCATTTTTTTCTTACCCAAATTGATTTTTCTTTACAACCCATTTATTTATTTCCTCTATTCAATAGTTTGAACTATAGCCAGTTTAATTTTTCATTTTCTAAGGGTTCTGTATTGAATTTTCTCTCAAAATTTTGACAGCATAACCCTACTATGCCAAGTCATAAAACAATCTAAAGGCTATGAATCTAAGGGTTTATTAACACCCAAATTGAAAACAATACTGAAAATAGATCTAAATCAACAAATCAAAAAAACCATATAAAAACACTAAAAATTCTACAAATGAAATTACAAGAAGTTTTCTTCAAACCCTACCTCAATTCCAATGCTAGAAATTATAATAGAATGCCTGTAGAATGCTGAAACTCCCAGATCTAACAACAGAAGAACTCAATCCTATAGATCTGAATCATAGTGTATGCAAAGCCCAATTCCAAATGTAAGCAATCTTCACCTAGAAAATTCAAGCACACACACAAAGCTCAAGAATTAAACAAATGTCTTAAATTCTCCAAAAGCTCTCTCCACACATCTCCAACAACCTGATTGAATCCAAATGAATGCAAATTCTCCCTATTAGGGATTCAACTCCACCATTCATGCAAACCCTATATGACCCATAATACAACTCCTAATCAAACTCACACTCTTAACTTGGAAGAAATTAATAATTAATAATTAAAAATATCTTTTAGTTGGACAACTAAACCTAGACTCCTGTAGAAAGTTGTCACCTTTTTTATACAAATCACATTCAAACTCAATAAAGCACATGTTATTATTATAATCCCTCATTAAATAATTTAATATTCCAAACACCATTAAATCATGCAATTTACTTATTTAATATTTAATGGACATTGTTAATCCTATTTTTACACAATTAATTAATTAAAACCAAATATCCAAATATTTGATTTTTAATTAATTAATAATAATACAATAAACATAAGAATTAAATTTAATATGATTTTCCAATTATAATATTAATTTCCATAACTATAGAAAATCACATACACAAAAAGCAATAAATCAAGATCATCAAATAAAACAGTCAAGCTCAAGGAAGGGATCCACAAACTTTCCAACCTGACAAATTCGGATAGGGTAGTCAGACTGATCCTTGTCCAACTTAGGACAATTGGGCTTAGGTTAGGGTTTTGGATCTGTGTATTATCTCCCCTCTCTTACCATTTGAGATATTGGGATAGGGCACGCTCATCGTACCAATTCAGGGAAGTTGATGCCCGGTACCTGAAAACCTGCATACAAAACCCACATGTACATACATATGTAAATATATAACAAACAATGGTAGGGATCGACAGATCATGTTGATCTCGCAAGCAAGCATGACTTCGTCTCTCAACCACATCAGGCATGTCAAACAGAAATATAAAACAAACACATCAACCATACACATGCCAATATGGGGTTAGTAAAACCATCATCATTAATGATTTCCTAGCATATAATCTATCATCATAAAGTAATCATAACATTTATAAAATTGGACTAGGGGCGGGGTACTACATCCACCCCCCCTAGGATTAGGCTTACTCCTGGAAGCCTACAAACAAATAAGGATACATATCCCCCAAACACAAAGCATTTACTAAATACAAAACATAACATTTGAAATCAAGTCATAAGGTAAGAACATGATATGCAGTCATTAAGAACAATATAATATCTAGTTTAGGAACAAACTAAAAATCACATTGATCAATCATTCATTTACAGTTCAAATAAATCAAAAATTTTATTCATTCATCATCATAGAAAACATCTAGGATCAATTGCATAAAACACACATTCATATCTATAACAATTAATAAGTTGAGAAGTTCATGAAAAACTATCTAGTTAATGCAACACTTAAGAAAACATAAAGGATATATAATGATTCTAATCTCACACAAAATAGCATAGTACCATCTCCGTGATGTTCTCCCTTATACATACTATCAAGGGTTCATGATGAACATGATAGAAACAACACTTATCATAGAATAGGGCCAATAATAACAAACATTTAGAGTAGCCACCATAAAACTCAAAAAGGTAAAACCCAAGCGGGGGAATCATAAGTCCAACATTAAATCATAGGAGATCTCTATTTCAAAAATAAATTAAGTGTGACTAGTGTCACAAAATAGATAACGAAAAGAGAGTAAGATGACTAATCCAATCATAAGGAAGTTCAAAAAAAATTTTGATGCTAGCCCCCACACATCAGGGACAATTCATAAATCAACCAAAAATAAATTATCAATCATACAACATTCACATAACAAGGTGACCAGTGGTAGCCACACTCAAGGGAGTAATCACTTCATGACATCCAAATGTATTTTACTCTAAACACATTAGAGAAGGTACCTAAACACAATAGACAAGCAAAGTCAACATTCAATGGGCACACAACTTCCCAGAGTTCCTAGTGTAGAACTCGGTGCTCTGATACCAAGTGTAATGCCCCGCCAGGGAACCCAGGAGAACTTAACCTAAACATGCATCTAAGTTTGCAGGATAATTTTTTTAAAAAGTTAACATACAAAAAAATCAAATTTTTACAATGTGGAAGCAATACAATGAAATGAACAAATCACATAGGTTACAACTCTCAAGGATTCCATGATGAAAATTACATGAATGTAAAATTAATTAATTAGATTAGGTACAATTACAAAACTCATATAAACAAATAAAGATAAAAGAAACATCACATAAAGATAACATAAAAACAACTGGTATCATAAGGTATCCATAAATCTAAATCCACTGCACATGTCGCAGGGTATGTAATACAATAACTGAAAAGAAGTACACATGATATCTACGAGAAACAGATACAAGATACAGGATCACAAAGCCGAAGAAGAAGAAGAGCAAAGTACAACTATATCAATGAGGAACAAGAAGGAACAATTGCAACATGGATCATCTAGTACTGGTACACGAACGTCAGAATCTCAAATGGTAAAAGAATCACCACCACCCAACCTCATGAACCTAAATGGTCCACTCCCACCATGCTGAGGAGATAACAATAGATCCCACTTGGATAACAAACATGAAATAGATCAAGCTAAGGAAAGGATCTTGAAAGCTCTCTGCTCAAGGTGAATAAGTAATAATGCCATGAAAGACTCACTAATCCAAAGGCAACCGACACATGTAGGATAACTAGACTATGCATAGGAAGGTGTCATCATGTACATCTAACCCTTGAGTTTTGTCATGGTAATCTTTCTGAATCCCGACACCCAAGTGACCATACATGGTGTCAATGACCACTCATACAGATGAAGCCATCAACTATGCCAACTCATCTCTTATAAAGGGGGCTAGTCATCTTCTCCATTCCCACCTTAGTTTGTACTAGCACTAAGCCAAGGCGAGAAAACTTATCTTGTTAGGTTCATTTTAATATCTCTCAATGTTATATTATGTTATCACTTGATTAAGATACTTAACAATAAGTGATCCTAGCAGCCAGTTGTGGGCCCCAACACTTATTGCAAGCTACCTCCTACTACATATCTAGGTAAAATACCCTAGGCTCATAGATCTCACATAGATCACAAGATAATAATGTCCCTCAGGACTGTTCTACAAAATAATAAGAACACACTGGTTCTCACATAACCATAATGTCATAAAACACTCTCAAAGTGTTCACAAAAGAATATATACACATGATCCCATGTATCAGACATAAAAGTCAATATCATATTATCCTCTATAGAATATGAAGTAATACTCAATACAACATGAGCCCAAATGGTCAAGATAGGGATGATAATCGGAATACACACACACATCAAATATAAGAATCAACATGAACATAGAAGACAATTCCCAAACCTTTGTATTTCCTAGGTCGTCTAGCACCCATAAAATAGTACAAACCCAACATCCAGGAAAGATAAAACCATATTGCATAAAACAACCAATTTCAGTATGAAAAGATGCATATACAATCATAAGATATTTTGTACGTTCGATATTAAATAAAAGATCAATTAATCATACAATGATATACGCACTTTATACTTCATACCTAGGCTAAATCAAATAAATATTTCAAATACAAACAATTTAACCAAACCTATTCTATTGGCCAGTTCAGTTAGCTTATTAGATAAAGCTTACCAAAACATTTATTAACCAAGGTTCACTAGACTAACAATTAAAGTAATAGTAAAACTTTATCTAAAGTCCTAATAGTCTCAACAATATTTTTCTATTTAATATTGGATGAAAATTATTAATCAATATTATTAATAAAATTGTCAATATTAAATGAATACTTCTGACAGAAATTAATATTATTAAACAATAATATTAAATAAAACAAAACCTATTAGCAAATGAAATTATTATTATTAAATTAAATATAATAATAATAATCATTATATAAAAAAAAAAAACACTAAATATTCATAAGAATAATTAATAAAATTAAAATTAAATAACAATAATTATTTAATAAAAATTTATAACAAAATTTTATAAAGCATATACTAAAATTTACTTAATTAGTAAATTTTAATTATAAAACATTTATAAATATATAATTAACTATCAAATTTTAACAACGCATATATATAAATTTTTTTTAAAAGTTGGGGGAATCCTCTTGGGACTTGCACCCATGGTGGGCCGCCCTCCGCATGACGTCCACAACATCGTCGGTAGGGCAGACCCTGCCGCACGACACCCACGGGTGTCACCGGTAGGTCTGTCCTATTGATGGTACTATGTACCGCCAGTAGGGCAATACCCATTATCGAGGGGGTACGGGATGGGACCCGTGGCCCCTTCACTTTTAAATTTTTTTAATATTTTTTTTAGATTTGTTTTTTTTTTACAAACAACTATTCCAAAATTCATTTAATATATTATTTTCCATTGCTATATCAATTTTATAAACAATGAAAGCATAAATATAAGCTTTTAAAAACAAACTTTTTTTTTTATGAATAGGATATTTCCGAAAATGGAAATAAAGGCCTGCATATATATATTGTTTTTTCAGAAATGGAAATATATGGGTTTTTTTTACAAATCTATAGTAAAATTTTGTCTTTTGCCTAATCTGTCTTTTCTTTATTTGTTTGAGAATTATATTTCTTATTTACTAATGTAATTTTGCGTTTTGTAAGCAAATAGATTTTTCTACTGTGGTAAATTTGTTTTGACTGCCTTATTTTTTTTTGATAGAGATTGGGTTTTTTTACCCAGATTGCATTTTTTCTTACCAAAATTAATTTTTTTTCACAACCCATTTATTTATTTCTTCTATTCAATAGTTTGAAATATAGCCAGTTTAATTTTTCATTTTCTAAGGGTTTTGTACTGAATTTTCTCTCAAAATTTTGATAGGATAACCCTACTATGCCAAGTCATAAAATAATCTAAAAGCTATGAATCTAAGGGTTTATGAACACCCAAATTGAAAGGAATACTAAAAATAGATCTAAATCAACAAATTAAAAAAAAAACATATAAAAACACTAAAACTTCTACAAATGAAATTACAAGAAGTTTTCTTCAAACCCTACCTTAGTTCCATTGGTAGAAATTATAATAGAATGCTTGTAGAATGCTGAAACTCCTAGATCTGACAATAGAAGAACTCAATCCTGTAGATCTAAATCACAATGTATGCAAAGCTCAATTCCAGATGTAAGCAATCTTCACCCAGAAAATTCAAGGACACACACAAAGCTCAAGAATCACAAAAATGTCTAAAATTCTCCAAAAGCTCTCTCCACACATCTCCAACAACCTAATTGAATCCAAATGAATGCAAATTCCCCCTATTAGGGATTCAACTCCACCATTCATGCAAACCCTAGATGACTCACAATACAACTCCTAATCAAACTGACACTCTTAAGTTGAAAGAAATTCCTAATTAATAATTAAAAATATCTTTTAATTGCACAACTCAACCTAGAGTCCTATAGAAAGTTGTCACTTTTTTATATAAATCACATTCAAACTCAATAAAGCACATGTTATTATTATAATCCCTCATTGAATAATTTAATATTCCAAACACCATTAAATCATGCAATTTAATTATTTAATATCTAATGGACATTATTAATCCTATTTTCACATAATTAATTAATTAAAACCAAATATCCTAATATTTGATTTTTAATTAATTAATAATCATGCAATAAACATAGGAATTAAATTTAATATTATTTTCCAATTATAATATTAATTTCCATAACTATAGAAAATCACATACACAAAAAGCAATAAATCAAGATCATCAAATAAAACATACAAGCTCAAGGAAGGGATCCACGAACTTGCCAACCTGACAAATTCAGATAGGGTAGTCAGACCGATACTTGTCCAACCTAGGACAATTGGGCTTAAGTTAGGGTTTTGTATCTGTGTATTATCTCCCCTTTCTTACCATTTGAGATATTGTGATAGGGCACGCTCATCCTGACAATTCAGGGAAGTCGATGCCCAGTACCGGCAAACATGCATACAACACCCGCATGTACTTACATATCTAAATATATAACAAACAATGGAAGGGATCGACCGATCGTGTGGATCTCGCAAGTAAATAACTTTGACTTCATCCCTCAACCACATTAGGCACATCAAACAAAAATATAAAACAAATACATCAACCATACACATACCAGTATGGGGTTAGTAAACCCATAAGCATTAATGATTTCCTAACATATAATCTATCATCGTAAAATAATCATAATATTTATAAAATTGGACTAAGGGTGGGGTACTACAGGTCTTCCTTCTTGATTAAGGACTGCTCTGACTTCTATGTTGCTTGCATCACATTCCACTATAAATAGCTTGTCAAAGCTTGGTAGGACTAGGATGGGCTGAGTGGCCACTATTTGGTTTAGTTTTTCAAAGCCTTCTTGAGCTGCCTTGTTCCATATGAGCTTGTTCTTAACTCCTCCTTTAATGGTATTTAGCAAGGGTGCACATATTTCACTAAAGCCTCTTATGAACTTCCTATAGAATTGAGCTAATCCATGGAAGCTCCTCACTTCTATCCCTATTTTAGGAGTGGGCCAACTTAGAATGGATTCAAATTTACTTGGATCTATCTTAAGGTCACCTTGGGACACCACAAAGCCTTGGTAGACTAGTTCTTGTTTTAATAATTCACTCTTTTGTAGATTGATGGTTAGTTTCTCTTCATGTAACCTTCTCAAGAAAATGTCTAGGTTCTGCATATGTTCTTCTTTAGTCTTGCTAAAGATGATGATATCATATGAGTACACCACAATAAACCTACCTATGCAATCTTTTAGGACCTCATTCATTAATCTCATGAATGTAATAGGTGCATTTGTAAGCCCAGAGGGCATAACTAACCATTCATAAAGACCCTCATTAGTTTTAAAGGCTGACTTCCACTCAACCCCTTCCTTCATTCTAATTTTGTGATACCCACTTTTAAGGTCAATTTTGGTGAAGTATTGAGACCCCCCAAGACAATCCATAAGGTCTTCTATTATAGGGATAAGAAATCTATATCTAATGGTTATCCTATTAATTGCCCTAGAATCAGTACATAGTCTCCACTTACCTCCCTTCTTTGGTTCCAAAACCATTGGGACAACACATGGGCTAATGATCTTTCTTATCAATCCTTGATCAAGTAGGTCTTGAATCTACCTTACAATCACTTTATTCTAGTTGGGGGTCACTTTGTACGCTGCTTTGTTAGGAAAAGATGCTCTAGGTACAAAGTCAATTTGATGACTGATTGTTCTTTGAGGATGAAGACTAGTTGGTGTACCATCACTGATTATGTCTTTAAATTGATCCAAAATATGTTGGGCTTCTTTTGGCAAAGTGGAGTGTAGTGCCTTGGTCTCTTCCTTGGGTTTTAGGACTATGGCTAGTCCAACTCCTTCCTCATCCTTGAGTTCATGCAATAAGTCCTTCCCAATCATCAAAAGTACATTAGGATCACATGTACTTGCAACACCTTCCTCCACAAGTGACTATATTTTATAGGCAACCCCATCTTTCTTGAAGGTGTACATATTCTTCTTCCCATGGTAGACTGCATCTCGATCATATTGCCATGGTCTTCCTAGTAGAAAATGGCAAGCATCCATTGGTAGGATGTCACACAAAATTTTATCTTGATAACCACCTATCATGAACTCCACCCACACTTGTTCATTCACTAGAACATGCTTCCCCTTGTTTAACCAGGTCACTTTGTAAGGATGAGTATGAGGTATCCTAACAAGTTTCAATTTTTAGACTGCCTCCTCTAAAATTATGTTATTAGTTGAACCTGAATCAATGATAACTTTGCACACTTTTCCAAGGATCTTACATTTGATCCTAAAAAGAACCCTCCCTTTCTTAGGTTCTTCTTTGACTGCTTCCTTAAGCAGGACCCTCCTAAACATGAGGTTCTCAACATGCTCTGAATCCAAGCTAACCTTTGGTGACTTCACACTACTCACTTCCTCTTATGGATAATTTATCTTCTTCTTCTCTTATTAGCTAGAAGCTTTGTCAAGGAACCTATAGGCAGGCTAGCCTAGTTGACCGCAATTATAACACTTCATGTTTGCAAAGTGTGACCCTCTACTAAAACTTTTTGATCTACATCTTCCACCACCTTGAAATATTCTTCCTCTGCCATAATTACCTCTCCCACTTGGCTCACTACTTTGGTCAACCAGACTAGAGTCTCCTTGACTTATTTTCTCATTATGTCTGCCACCATATCTACCCCTATGTCCTCTAGAGTATCTTCCTTTGCCTCTACCTGTAGGATTAGAGTCTTGTTAATTCTTTTCTTTCTCTTCCACATTAAGTGCTAATTGAAAGTAGTTGTGCACAATAGTATGATTCCACAAACTAATCTCCTCTTGGATGTTCCACATTAATCCACCCAAATATCTAGCCACTCAGATGGTCTCCTCTTCTTGGATTTTAGACCTTAAGAAACATTTTTGAAACTCCTCGGTGTAAGAGGCCACATCCATTTCTTTTTGTTTGAGACTTTGCATCTTCTTGTGCATTTGGATCTCATGATCCTCTAGTAGTTAATTATCTTTAATCTTTGTTACCATAGCCCACCAATTGGCTATTCATCTTTTCCCCTCTCTTTCTCTCTCTTCTTGGAGAATCTTCCACCATGTTAGGGCTGGTCACCTGAGTCTTGACTTGGAAACCTTCACCCTTTGTTCCTTTGAGACACCTTCACACTCAAAATGATTCTCCATCCCTTTAATCCATTCCATGACTAGCTCTGAATCCATCTTGCTGGTGAACAGGGGTATCCTGTCAAGTGCTTTTCCTTCCAATGCCTTAATGGCTTTAAGGAAGGGTTCCTCTTGCATTGGTGGATCTAGTTCAATAATTTAGTCATCCTCAGTTACTATTTTCCTTTTTCAACTTCAACTTCCATCTTCTCTTTCATTTTACCAGCTGCCTCTACAAAATCATCTAGCTTATTCCTTAAAACTTCTACAATCTCTTCAAGGATTCAATTCCTCTCCTTTTTTTCTACCACTTCCTTTTCCAACTCGACATTGGTCACCATGGTGGATTATCCCACTAATGTACTTCCACCTTCTAACATACACTATGTCTTACCCTCATCTTTTATTGGCTCTGATACCAATTTGATATGGAGGTCTTTACTCACTTATCCTATTTCACCTAGGACTTGATCTAGGCCCTTCTCCTAACCTTTTATAGAATTACCTTAGACCCTATTCAATGAGGGATTCTTGTTAATCACCTCCTCTCCACAAGACCTCTCCACCAAGTTGTACTACCCATCATTCTCTTTAACTTCACCATGAACTCATTCCACAAGTTTGTCCTATTACCAAGAAATTGTCATTGCTCAACAATTAGGATATAAGACTTATTTTTAGATTTTTTTGACTTGATTTGAGGTGTACGAACCTCTATCTACCTTCTTTTAATAGTCGATCACCAAGAACTAAGCATAAAGCCCTATTAGGAATTTCTAGTTGTTGGGAGTTCCCTTTGATCTTCAACTTGTAGATTTATACTTTGCTAGATAACTTTAATAAGACTTTGACTCTATCACCACTCCAAAGTCTACAAGGAAGAGGGCCAATTAACAAGAATCAAAAGATATCATCCTACACTTTGAGCCTTAATGCTTAGGCGGGTGTACCCTTGACTCACTTCTCCAAAGGAGTCTCAAAACAATATACAACTATATCCTTTACTAACTGACTTAAAGATTTGATCATTTAATTTGTGTGTGTGATTAATAATGATGGACTGCCTCCTAAGAATAGACCAGTGCCTTACCCTAGGGCAAAGAGTCACTAACTAACATATATCAACCTAAAACCTTAACTCAAGTACACATGAACTCAGAGTAAGTGCCTTGCCTATTACTCTCCTCACTCCCAAACATGATCATCAAATTCCAATCTAACAATGAACTCACCAAAATCACCCTAAAGGTTTTAATCATAACTTTGTTAGGAACTCCAAGCTGATCTCACAATACTCTTTGTTTACCATATGCTAATCCACTTTGTGACCTTAACATATATGAATCCACAATCAGAAAAAGAAGAAAATCAGAGATTTAAGACATGAATTCAAATGTATTCTCATTAATTTTCAGAATCAATACATTACCAAGCAAAAAAATGCCAAAGAAATAGACCCAAAATCTAGGCCCTCCTCACACAGTATAGTACCATCAACAACCAGGGACCAAAAGAAAGTTTTGGAACCCACACTAAGTCAAAAATTCTGCAATATATACCACCACTAGTCACCTTGGAATCCTCAAAGAGGATGCATCAAGCTTCAGGTGACTAGGGTTAGGGCTTCACCGACCCAACCAACTAGAAACGGTCAAAAATTTATTACAGGGGAAGAAACCTAGGAAACCAGGAGAAAGAAAATCTTGAAGTGATCCACAATCATGATAATCTCACTAAGAAGGTACTGAGAATCACAAAAATTCCCAAAATGTCAACCCTTTCGGCCACCTGCAACATGCCTCGAGCACAAAAAACATAGTACAAACCCCTACAAATGATCATGGCACACCCTGGACCACACTGCAATGGAAAACAAATCATCTCATACTAGCTATGAGGATGGGATCTCTAGAATGAGTAGAGAGTCTCCTTTTAAAATAAATTAAAAATAAATGGACTGTCAAGATGAAGAGGCAAAAATAAATGAGCAATGGTGGAGATTAAATCTTCATTGATCCATGTGCTCAAGATTCTCAAGAGGCAAAATGAGTGGTTGAGATAATGAAGGAAAAGTCTTTTTAAAAAGTCAAAAGACTCCATTTCATTGGAAAGTCCACTTTTCTTTTTATTTTTTATTTTTTATTTATTATTTTTAGCAAAGTGGTTTCCATTATTTAATTAAAAGAGAATATTGTTTAATTAAATGTGGCTTAGGATAAAGTGATTTTATTATTTAATTAAAAGATTTTTTAATTAATTAAAAGAGAGAATGTTATGCTAATGAAATAAAGCTTAGGATAAAGTGGTTAAACTTTAGGATATAATCAAATAAATGATAGAATGATGATTTGATCAAGAAATAAGAGATTAAATAAATATGCAAAATTGATCAAGCACAATATTTAGTTTAGTATTTAAATTTTAATGTGTAGAAAGGGGTTCAAAGTTTACTATACTATTTTTGGGTGATTACAATGGTTAAAAGATGGTTAAGTGAGGGAAGGTTGTGGATGTTGGTAATCAGAAGAGGTACATGGATCCTTTTGAGGAACTAGATGTTGATGTGTATGAGATTGAGAAATCCCTTCCTAGTCCAACAATGAGACTTTGTAGAAAAGATAAGGCCTCGAACCCTATTAACAACATAATTAGGAAAGTATAGAATGTCTTGATGAGGATACTATTCATAAAAGTGATAAACTAGTGAAATTATTTTACTATTATGGTTTGGTCTTATGTTTTGTTCATGGTTGTAGTTTTATAGGGATGGATATTCTCTAGTTTTTGTGGGATGGTTTTTGTATTCTTAGGTGATGGTTCTTAGATGGTCTCAGCTTAACACAATTTAAGTATCTTTTTTGGTGACTTTCAATTTCTGGTCCTTGTAAAACCTATTTTCCCTTTTAATAAAAATAGTATTATAAATTGTAGAAAGTGGTACACACTTTCATAAGCCTTTTCCTGGTATTTTCTACTATTAAAATCATCTCATGTAAAACAAACCCCAGGAATCCTTACAAATGATTCAAATAGGTGTGAGTAACTTATTAAGTTATCATGTGCATTTGCATTTTAATCTTTCTAGGAAGTTTACTTAGAATAAAAAAGTTACATCCTAAATCTATTGCAATGGCATACAATGCAAGTAGTTACCAAATTTTATTACCAATTAAGAAATGGGAGTTCCTAATCAATGACAACTTTGGACATGGTGTATCATCTTAAAATGGAAGCACTTCCATGTTAAGATTGTTTATCCCTTTGAGTAGGTGTTTTAGGGTCATATTGGATGCCTTTAATTGATCTTTTCATTGATCTGGCTTTCTCCCTACTTGCCACTTCTTTTTTGTTTGATTCTAGGTAAAATTAGGGTTAGGATCTTAAGGATTCTCTTAAATTTCCCTCTTATGTGGCTCTATTTTCTAGGTAGGACTTAAAAATAGGTCCTTCTAGACTTCATCATGTTCATCATAGGATTTTTTTCCTCTCCCTAGCAATCTACGCTATTCTACCATCATTTCTAGGTCTCTGGGCACCCCTAGGACCTCCTGTTTCTCACTCTGACTGAGACCCTGAAAGCTGTGCCCTTAAGGTCAAAATTGACCTAAAGGGGTCAAAGTCAACCTTGACCCTGACCTAGTCAGGATTGAGCTCGTCTTTGACCCTGGGTTCAAATTTCAAGGTCCCAGGATCTCCAGTTGTCAGGTTTCAGAAATAATTGTTTTCCCACTTTCGGGTCCGTTGTTTTGGTCTCCGAAATGAAAAAATCTTAAATTATATTTAATTTAGGTCCATTCATATAGGGTTGAGGCCTAATTGGAATTTAATTCCCCAAGGTGGCCCCTCTAGAGGATTGTACCCTAGATCACTATAAAAGGAAGCCTTCCTCTCTCATTTTCTCCATCTCATCTTCAAACAACTTCATGATCAAGCTCTCAAGATTTTCTCAAGGTGATCAAGCAAGCATTCCGTTCAAGCAAGCATCCATTCAAGCATTCAAGTCCTCTTCTCCATCCAAGTTCTCCATTGAAGATCAAGGATTCAAGCATTCAAGCCATTGAAGAGATTTGGTTCAAGCATTCAAGATTCATCATTCAAACCCTAGATCTAGCCATCATGATGGTGTGATCTTCCTTCAAGATCCTTTGTTCATCTTCAAGATCCATTTCATTCTTCCCTCAAGGTGGATTCCAAGCATACAATCATGGAGGTTTGATTTACATTTGTTGATGTTATGTTCAAGCTTTCATATTAAAACATACTTGATTACATTTCAAATACAATTGCATATCTATTGAATGTCATACCTTCATTGTTAGATCTACTTCTACTACTTGCTAGCATTCTCCATTTCAATTTCAATATTAAGGTTGATTCCAAAATGGGGTTTGACCAAGGCAAACCCCTCGAAACAAACAAAAATAATCCTATTTTTCTTACAGGTACAGGTGCAGGATTTTAGATTTGAGAGCAATGGATACCCTTTTCGGAAAACTTTCGAGATCTATGAACAGAATCAGGATCGGGCATCAGAATAAAAATTTAGTATTTGACCTTTTATGAGGGTCAAACTTGACCTCCCTTAGAATTGGAAAATATTTTTGGGTTTTGTAGATCTTGTAGTTTGAGTTGAACATAATGAAAATCAGTAGTTTCTGAGACTGTTTGATAGGGTTTTCATTAGGTTCTTTTTTGGAGGTAAGTACCTTTATCTCTTCATTTCAACATTAGTCATCTACATTTAATTTCCATATCAATACAATTCAAATGTAAGTATAAAATATTGGTTTTGGGGTGTCTTTTATGTGCAAACCATTGTTCTAGGACCCTATCCATATTTTATCCTTTACATTTTGTTGAACCCGCGATAGGCAACTCTTTATTTTTGGTGTTAGATCATTTGTTTTCTTGCCTTAAGATTAGATTTCTTTTATTCTCTTGCATTTACATTTCAAAAATTCCAAAAAAATTACAAAATTTCTTTAAAAATACAAAAACATTTACATTTTCAACATGTATGATTCTTGTTTTGAGTACTTTGATGAGGCTTTTGTTGTTCAAGATGATAGATCCATTAATGAGGTACATGGAAGTGAGGATGAAAATTGTTTGCATAATATCTCCCTTGATCCTATTCCAATTTAACCCTCCTCCACAAACTCTTCAATTAACCTTTCCAAAGATGAGTTAGGGATTGATGATTATTCTTCTCCTAATATATGTCTTTTCTATGAGCCTACTTTCCCCTTTAGGGATCAAGATTTAATGATTATGACACTCCTACAATTCTCTTTATGGATAGGGATGATAATCCTCCTATTTGGGATGAACCTTTGGATTTTGATGTTGATTACTCACTTCGTCATGACAGCATTAGGGATAGTTCTCCTATTTGGGATAAACCTTTGGATTTGGATGTTGATTACTCTCTTCCTCATGAAACCATTTGGGATGAACCTTTGAATTTTGATGTTGATTACTCTCTTCCTCATGAATCGATTGTGGATGGTTCTACTTTTTTGGGATGAACCCTTGGATAAAGACATTGATTTATCCCCTCCTTGTGAAGAATTTTTGATACAAGAGCATGACATATTCTCTAAAATGCACTCCCCTTATGCAAAAGAAGATGACATTATAGATCCTTCATCTCCATTTAGGATTCCTTTTAGTGATTAGGCATTAGTGGAGAAAGATATGCATTCCCTTAATGCTCTTCCTCTTAGTGGTTATCTTATGGGAAATCACGATCCTACCTCACAATCTTCTTACCATAGTATTACTTATATCTATTCACATCCTTTTCCAACTATGGTTCCAAGTGTTCCTCCGGTTGTATCTTTCATTCATATCACTTCCTACACTTTTACTAGTGTTCCTAATCTTCATAATCCATTTCCTAAACTTCCTAATCCTAATCCTATCTTTCCTAACCTGATTCCTAATTCTCCATCTGCTATTCCTAGTTCTTCCCACAATTATGTTGAGGTCAAAACTATGGTTCGTGATGTAGATGTGCAAAGATTCTTCAAAGTACCTTCTCCTTATTATCTTGTCTATAAACATAAAAGAAAATAAATTTCTCCTTTGAGATTTATTCATAATTTTACCCCTCACTCTAATATAACATAGATCTTTTCTCCTTTAGACTGGGGGGCAAGAGGTATATTTCTTCATGTCTTCTAGAATCCATTATGTTTTTGCTTTTAGCTTAATCAGTATTCTTTCTATTCTATCTCTCTATGGTTTTGTATTATGTTTATAATCATTCATGGATTCTATTTTATATTCAAGATATCTTTTATAGGACATGTGTTTTGCAAAGATATCCCTTGCCTTTCATCCCTGGGGGGCAAGGTTCTTTCTTCTCTCTCTTTGTCTAGGGAACTACTTTCCTTAGCTTAGTGGTATTTGTTTATATTACAATATTATTTCATCATATTAAAAGATGTTTTGACTATGGATAACCTTCTTATATGAGAAGTTGTTGTCCTAAGTCGTCACTTCTTCTCTATTTTGCAAATTATGTTCTTTATAAACTCTTACCCTGGCTTTGGTGTTAGAGTTGTTTCCCTCATTCCAAAGATTCCTTTTCCTCTTGTTTGCAGGGGGTTGATGATTGAATCTTTGTTCCCGCTTGATTTATCTTTGAAAGTTGATATTTTACCTAAAGCATTCCTCTTTGGTGGGGGTATTGTTGATAAGATCTCTTTCTTTGAGGATCCTTTTCCATGAGTGACATATCCTTTTCATGATTATCTATGTTCTTGGATGAAGGGGTCAATATCCCTTGCTAAGGATATGGTATACATTGTTGTAAATAGGGTATCTCCTTGATTTGTGAAGTAGGTATCCTCTTCCATCTTTGTTCCTACACTTGGGGGGCAAGGATGCCATCTCCTTCTACCTTTTCAGGATTCACCTCTTTCCTTGGGTAAGTAGTAGCTATCTATTCTGTGATATCCAATCATACATGAAAATTTTGGTTTGGATTGAGGATCTATGTCCTTGATAACAAAATCTTTTGTTGTTTGACATTGGGTTTCCATTATTGATATATCTCTCCCCTTGGAAATTGAATAGTGTCCTATCCCTCATAAGGGTTACCTTTTTTTCACTTCTTGCATGATATCTCTTTACATTCGTCCCTTCCATGGCCTCATAGGAGTTGTGACCTTCTTGGCTTGGACTGGGTGTTGTCTATGGATATTGTCTTGATGTTGAAGAAGGCTTTATCCTTGTTCTTTTCTTTCCTTAACATGTCAAAATAGTATATTTTTACCATATTAAGGAGTGGGGCATATATAGGGTCTCCCTTGAACTATAATTTTTTTATTTATTTACATGCTAAATCTTGGAAGGTAATGCACATAAGTTGCTAAATCCTGAAAAGACATGCATTTATATGCTAAATGTTCCAAAGGTAACGCACATAAGTTGCTAAATCTTGAGGAGACACACATTTTAAAATTTTTTCAATATGCTAAATCTTGGAAGGTAATGCACATAAGTTGCTAAATCCTGAAAAGACACACATTTCCAATATGACAAATCTTCTGAAGGTAATGCACATAAGTTGCTAAATCCTGAGGAGACACATATTTCATATTCATAGTGATATAAGAAGGTGGATCTATGGGTTTTCTAGAAGCCATCAGAAGACACATTACAATTGCAAGCACATTTTATGGGTGAACCTATTTGGCTCTCCCTCTAAGGTGATTCATGGTAAGGTGGGCATCTTACTAGGCGAAGTAATCACTCTTTTGCCTTTCTCTCTTTTCACTTTCATGCTAGTAGGACTGGATCATGAAGCTATGTTATTTATAGTGTTGCTCTTGTCTTTCTTATGTAATCATCTATACTTTTATGATAGCTTTCCAAATATGATATTGGTATGAGAAATATTTCTTAGCAAGGTTTCTTATGCTAATTGATTTGGGTTATTTAGTACTAACCCTTGTTCTTTTGGCACCTTCGTTCATGTATGTTGAGTTAGAATCCTTAGCTTGGGGGCTTGTGTCCTTAGATAAGTGTTATTTTATCTCAATGTGAATCCACTTGGATCTCCTCTTTCTTCTCCTTTACCAAGAGTTTGCATCAAGTCCATACTCTTGCTAAAGTGGGGGCTTAATGTATCATCTTAAAATGGAAGCACTTCCATGTTAAGATTCTTTAGACCTCTGAGTAGGTGTTTTGGGGTCATATCAGATGCCTTTAATTGATCTTTTCTTTGATCTAGCTTTCTCCCCACTTTCCACTTATTTTCTGCTTCATTCTAGGTGAAATTAGGGTTAGGATCTTAAGGATTCTCCTGAATTTCCCTCTTTTGTGGCTCTATTTTCTAGGTAGGACTTAAAAATAGGTCCTCTTAGACTTCATCATGTTCATCATAGGATTTTGTACCTCTCCCTGGCACTCTACCCTATTCTACTGTCATTTTTAGGTCTCTAGGCACCCCCGGGATGTCCTGTTTCTCACTCTGACTGAGACCTTGAAATCTGTGCCCTTAAGGTCAAAATCAACCTAAAGGGGTCAAAGTTGACCTAAAGGGTTAAAAGTGGACCTCAACCCTAACCTAGTCAGGATCGAGCTTGTATTTGACCCTGGGTTCAAATTTCAAGGTCCTGGGATCTCTGGTTGTTGGGTTTCAAAAATAATTGTTTTCCCACTTCCAGATCCGTTGTTTTGGTCTCTGAAATGGTAAAATCTTAAATTATATTTAATTTAGGTCCATTCCTATAGGGTTGAGGCCTAATTGGAATTTAATTCCCCAAGGTGGCCCCTCTAGAGGATTATGCCCTAGATCACTATAAAAGGAAGCCTTCCTCTCTCATTTTCTCCATCTCATCTTCAAGCAACTTCATGATCAAGCTCTGAATATTTTCTCAAGGTGATCAAGCAAGAATTCCATTCAATCAAGAATCCATTCAAGCATTCAAGTCCTCTTCTCCATCCAAGTTCTCCATTGAAGATCAAGGATTCAAGCATTCAAGCCATTGAAGGGATTTGGTTCAAGCATTCAAGATTCATCATTCAAACCCTAGATCTAGCCATCATGATGGTGTGATCTTCCTTCAAGATCCTTTGTTCATCTTCAAGATCCATTTCATTCTTCCCTCAAGGTGGATTCCAAGCATACAATCATGGAGGTTTGATTTACATTTGTTGATGTTATGTTCAAGCTTTCATATTAACATACTTGATTAAATTTCAAATACAATTGCATATCTATTGAATGTCATAGCTTCATTATTAGATCTACTTCTACTACTTGCTAGCATTCTCCATTTTAATTTCAATATTAAGGTTAATTCCAAACCGGGGTTTGACCAAGGAAAATTGTCCCAAACAAACAAACAAAATCCTCTTCTTCTTGTAGGTACAAGTGCAGGATTTTGAATTTGAGAGCAAATTTAGATACCCTTTTCGGAAAACTTCTGAGATCTACGAACAAAATGAGGATCAGGCTTCAGAATAAAAATGTAGTATTTGACCTTTTATGAGGCTCAAACTCGACCTCTCTTAGAATTGGAATAGAATCTGGGTTTTTTAGATCTCGCAATTTCAGTTGAAAGGTGTGAAAATCAATAGGTACTGAGACTGTTTGATAGGGCTTTCAGCATGTTCTTTTTCAGAGGTAAGTACCTTTATCTCTTCATTTCAACATTAGTCATCTACATTTACTTTCCATATCAATACAATTCAAATGTAAGTGTAAAATATTGGCTTTGGGGTCTCTTTTATGTGCAAGCCATTGGTCTAGGACCCCATCCATATTTTATCCTATACACATGGTAACCTAAATCTAGAAATATAGAAAATGCCATCAGAAACATCATTGGAAAGGATCTTCTTGATGCAAATTATAGAGATATATACCCTTCCTAGGTGTTTTATATCTTCTTCTCTAACTGTTTTGATCTATTACAAAACTCGTTCTCTCTTGTGCATTTCAGTTTAATTTTTCATAGAGGAAATCATATCAGGCAATACTCTAGAAGTAGAAATGTCGAGATATGACCTCCTTATGTCAAAGTTGACCTTGATCCCAACATTCAAGTGAATTCGGCTCAGTAAGGAAAAAACAAGCTTTGCCTTTGACAAAATCTTATGTTTTCTAGTTCACTATATATCACTTTTTCCATAACAAACCTTGGTTTTACAAACTCTTGTATATAGGGATGTTGCGTTAGTAGGCTTGATTCCCTAAAATATTTTGGATGGCATCCATATCTATGATCACTTGTTACAATAATATAAATGTGAAATGCTTCTTATTATGTAGCGTCTCTCTCCCCATACACATATAGATGCCTTTAGCCTTTTACTTTAAAAAATTATTAAAAATATTTAATTTGAATTTTTTTATCGATGTTTTTAATTAGATGAATTTTGAGTTTAAATTTAGTTAATTGTTAACTTTTATATTTGAATAATTATATTACATAAATTTATTTCTTATATGAATCTTTAAAAAAATTGTATTGCTATCTATACTTGATTTTCATATAGTGATTCATCCATTTTAATTAGTTTAAATAAGAAAATTTATAATCATAACTTTCATCAAATTTTAACCAAATACAAATCTACACTACATAGAAAACTATATATGTTCATAGAAAATAAATTAAAATTCAGATGTAATGATTTGACCATGTGTTGTTTCCTCTTACACTAAAAATAGAACACAATTATATTTAATACTTTATTTTGATGTATAGATATTTCTTCATTTACACTAGTTAAAGTTATATAGTTTGAAATGTCGGCGTGAAAAAAAAATAGTTGGAGACCTTGGAAAAGTAGAACAACAACTCATCCAATCTTTATCTTGACGATAAAGCAACAAAAGCCGACATAATGAAACCTATTCTTCTTCTATAAATATAAACCACAATTCCTTATGGAGCACATGTAAGCATTTGATCTGTCAAATACATTGTTATGGAGAAAATCAATGTTTTGAGATTAATGGGAGTATTGCTTGTATGGCTCTTGATTTTGAAACCTTGTGTGGGTGATAGTGAGTTTGCTATGTGGAAAGGGCCTAGCTGTGGTGGCTTTCTCGAAACTTTCATTGGTTGTTCGTCTGATTGTTATCCCATTTCCTAATATTATATCTCTATAATTCTGATGATTGCACCGACAACAATAAATTTAATTGGTCTCTGTATTCATTTTAGTAATATAGACTGTTCTCCCATTCTATTAAATTTTTACAAAATTATTATCAAACTTTATGAGTACATGTTCAATAGATTCTTAAAGAAATAAAAATGTAAGTTAACTAAATTTTATAACAATAAAACTTTAAAATTAAAATCTTAATTCAGGGGACAATGGTCTACTATTTCTAATATTGGAATCACAGTATTATTTTATAAAATTATATATTTAAAAAAAAAAAAAAAACTCATTTGCATCATTTAGCACTCTTCAAAGTTAGAGTATTCCAGTGAGTCATATATTACAGATGAGCATAAGCATTGAGATACACTCATAGATAATGATCATTTAATTAGTTAGATGAACAATAATATACTAAAAGGAATGCTTCCACTCAAATGATTTCTTGATAGAATAATTACTCGAATAAGAAGTCCATTGACTTCTAATAAAGAAATAAGCTAACAATATAACCTCATAGACGTGAAAGATCCTAATATTTTTTCTTAGGAAAGGGGCACATTGAGGAAGAGAAGGAATTGGTATGTTTAGGTATTGCGAGAACTTCAAAATTGCTATGAGATTAAAAATTTAAGACATCAAGGTCTTCGATAACACTCCTAGGTCATTTATGGTTCTTTCTAATGCTGGAAGTCGATGTCCATAAGTTCCACTTTTTAGAATTTTCAGAATCCCTTTACTATGATTTTATTTCCGATCACCCTAGCACCATGAGCATCAATTCTCTACAATAGAACACTTAGTGTTTATTTGAAGTTCAGACTTGCGACTAATATGTCATATTTCAAGGAGACTTAGGACAAAAAGGATGGAGACTTATATGAGCAGACATGGGAAACCATTTTCATGATATCCCAAACAAAGATAAGGACTTAGACTCACGCCATGAGGATAAAAGCTAACACCCTATGGGGACCCATATTCTCAAATTCTTGATTGCACCCAAATCCCAATTTTCTTATGAGCTACCGGTTCTTGAAAAATATCGACACTTAGAGACTTAAACATAGAAATGATCTTTTAACTAGTCTTAGAAATTTTAATGCCAATTTTATACAGAGCACGACTAAAATATGGTAATAGATGGCTCTGAGTAGGGAACACTGTTAGTTACAATCAATGAACAACTACAAAATCTTTGGCTAAGACCAGTGCTAAATTCTATTGGGCAATAGAGTCATTAAATGTAAGCACAGGGAGTTTCTTTGCAAGTGGCCGGTGGGGAATAGGGCGACAAGCAAAAATGAGAAAGAAATTTTTTTCTACAATATACAACAAGACAAAATTTTATTTACAAAAGGAAAAGGGATAAAATCCCTTACCTTAAGAAATCCCCAAATAAATTATGGAAAACCATTCAGATCATGGAAGAAATATGAGCCTTCCTAGAGAAATGGATTGTGACCAGACAATTTGCTTAAGAACAATGGCCCCATAGAGAACTCCTCAATGTTGAGTTTTAGACTGATAGCATTAAAAAATAGCATGTAAACATACTCCAAATGAAAAAGCCACTTCTCATTCTAGATTTATGAATCTTCCTATATGATATTTTTTTGTCTTTTATTGACATCTTTAGTTCCTTTGATTTAACTATGCTAATGATTGCGATAACTTGGTCAAAGAATTGGGGAGCCTTCATATAGTTTATGATGAGGGATCTTGTGCACTAATTCCAACATTAAATCTATCTCTTCACAGATAGTTGAGAAAATTTCCATAGAAATACAAGAATCATAAATATTTATAGAATTTGAACAAACTTCCTCATTATTTGAAATTTTTCCACAATCACTCCAAACACAAACACTGACATAATATGAATGGAAATTCTTTTTTTCTTATCATCATACATTTCTATAGGACATTTTTTTTGTTGCTTCCACTTCCTTTCCATCCGTTGTGTGTTCTAAAATAATTTCATTAGCAAAAAATTGATTTCCTTTTCTTTGTTCCTCTTTTCAATCTAAAGATTCCTCCTTGGAAATCGGTAAATAATTTCTGCCTTTGTTAACAAGGATCTTTGACTTATTATTATTGTCCAACATGGATGAATGATGCATTTCAACACTATCTTTTATATATATGTTCAGGCATTGTCTCACTTACAATCTTATTTTTTGATATTACACTATCTATGAGTGCAATTTTTTTTATCTTTCAAGATATTAGAGCTTGTTTGACCAGGAGAGTGAAAGAGAACTTTATTATCAACATAATTTTCTATCTCTTGTAAGGATTGCAACAAAGATGGGTGTACCTCGTGGGACTAAAACTACATGCTGTCATTGAATTTTTATAGAAAATCCACCTTACCCATACACAAGTTATCTTTATTCACTCCTTCATGATTCTCCCAATGTTCTTGTGTAAGATATTTATCTCTATCAGAATCCCCTTGGGGTTCTTCTTCTTCAAGTTTATTAGTATATTCTTTAATTCTGCAAACAGATACACAAGGGACATCTTTCGCTCATGAAGAATATTTTCAATAACACCCTTTTTAACATAGACATTTTTTTGGCAGTCATCATCCATGTAGATAGATACATAGAAGTTTGATTGTTCCAAAGATGATTCTTCAACAATTTCATCATCATATATTTGATCTACCACTAGATTGTTCATACCGATATAAGATGGTTCATCCTTTGTAACTTCTACTTCATCAAGAACATTCAAATTTTGCATAAGAAAAATGCTTTTACTATATGTATTTCTTTCAATATCCTATAATATTTTTAATAGATAAGGATGAATCTATTGAGGTTGAAACTGCATACCACCATAGAATCTTTTCTGGAAAGCAATTTGCACTAGTCCTGACATGCTATTCTTTTGAGAAAAAAAAACCATCATCATCACTTTCGCTATCATATTCATCAATAATAGGAGAAATACAAAATGGTCTTGGTTGGAGGTAAGCCATGGTTAAAGATTCAAAAATAAAGTTTCCATCCTTCGCTCTAGCGAAGGCACCTTTGAGATTTCAGAGAAAAGAGGATACCGACACTTTGATTCTTTCCCTAGCAAAGTCACCTTGAAAATATTCTAGTTAACAGATTTTTATTTAATAATATTGACTCAAACCCTCACAACACTTCTCTAATAAATAATTGTTGAAAGGGATTTCAAATATTTCAATCTCGAAAGTAATAGGTACGATTCCCAGAAATACATATTCAATGAATATGTTTTTATGTTTTATGAATAAAAGGGGGTATTATCTTAACCAAAGAGAAATAAAGGATTCTAACGAATGGTCATCACCATGAAACATTCATGATTATATAAGATCAAGATAATGTGACTAATTTCTATGGTTGTGCCTTAATTCTCATGACAATGAAAAAAAAACATAGTGAAATTACTATAATTATTTCTACAAATGTACCTCCATGAACATGAAGATTACATGTACAATGTACCCAAAAGTGATATAAAGATTTCTAACAACATGAATGTAATAAAAGAATAATAAATAATGACTCTCAGATCACCTTATAATCACACATACAAAAATAGAGTTTCACATCAATGAATAATTTATTGAATCATGTCATATTCACCCATCCAAAAATATAGGATAATAAAATAATTTTAATGAGAAACAACAATGACTCAAAATTTGAGTCTCACTTAATTATCATTGTAACAGGGGGAATTTTTGCCCAAGTTTTTCGATAGCTTCCCTTTTGAAATTTTACAATAAATAGTATGATGGTGACCATTAAAGTTGACTAACTAATTCTTGAAATGTGAATCTGACATGATATTCCATTTCTTTAACCACCTATTATCTATTATCTTATCTTAAAACCATTGAGTTTTCTTTTAACTAATATTTCAATGGAGTAATAAGATATTGAACCATGGAATTGTGAAATACAAGTAGTGTCCACTTCCAAAGGCATCTTTCTTCTGGCCCTATTTATTTAATGCATCAAGAGTTTCCTCATTTATCATTTTTAGCAATGATTGTCATCTTTTGAAAATTGAGAAATCATGTTGGGGAGAGAAGCCTTTTAGGACCTTTTTTTCACTATTTCCACTTCCTTGCCATCCTTTGTGTGTTCTAAAAAATTTCATTAAAAATAAAGTGACTTCCTTTCCTTAGTTCCTCTTTGCAATCTAAATATTCCTCCATGGGAATTGGAAAATGATTTCTCCCTTCATTAACAAGGATCTTTGATTTATTGTTGTTTTCCACCATGGATGAATGATGCCTTTGAACACTATCTTTTATATCTTCTTTCCTTATCTCACTAACAATATTATTTTTTGATATTACACTATCTATAGGTGAAAATCTATTCTCTTTGAAGATATTAGAGATTGTTTGACAATGAGATAGCAAGAGAGCTTTATTATATCAACATATTTTTTCTATCTCTTGTAAGGTTCAAAAAAAAGATTGGTGTACCTTATGGGACTAAAATTGCATGTGGCCATATAAACATTTCAGGAAATCCACCTCTTCTATGAACATGTTATCTTTATTCCTTCCTTCATGATTCTCAAAATGTTCTTGTGTAAAATATTTATCACTATCAGATTCCCCTTGCAGTTCTTCTTCCTAGAGTTTGTTAGTATATTCTTCAAATATGCAAACAATTACACAAGGGACATCTTTCACACATGAAGAATAATTTTCAATAGTGCCCTTTTCAACATAAATATTTTCTTGGTATTCTTCATTCATGTAGAGAGATACCTAAAATTCTGATTGTTCATGAGATGTATCCTAAATAATTCCATTATCATATATTTGACCTAACGTGCTATATTGTTCAAACTAATGCAAGATGGTTTAGCCTTTGCAACTTTAGTTTCTTCAAGAATAATCAAATTTTGCATAATCAAAAGACTTTCACCATTGGTATTTATTTTAATATCTTGTTAGACTTTGAATAGGGAAGGGAAAACCTCTTGACGTTGAAAATGTATGCCACCATAGAAGCTTTTCAGGAAATTAGTTTCCACTGGTTTAGGCATGCTATTATTTTGAGAATAAAAATCATCATCACTTTCTCTATCATCTTCATCAATGAAACGAGCGATACAAAAATCACCTTTGTTGAAGCTTGGCCATGGTTCAAGCTTTGAAAATAGAATCGCCATCCTTATCTAGGGAAGGTACCTTTTATATTTCTAAGAAAAGAAGACACCAACACTTCAATTATTTCCCAAAAAGAGTCACCAAAAATTTCTTAATTAATATATTGGTCTTTAATAATATTGACTCAAACCCTCACAAAAAATCTCAATTGAAGAACATTTTAAAGAAATTCCAAATAGCTCAATCTCTAAATTAATAGGTGCAACTCACTGAAATAGATATTCAATGAATATGTTTTTATGTTTTCTAAATTAAAGGTGGTATAATCTTAACTAGAGAGCAGGAGATGATTCTAATTAATGTTCCTCACTATGAAAAATTCATGAATATATAAGATCAAAATAATGTAACTAATTTCTACGAAAATGCCTTAATTATCACGACCATGAAGATGAAAACATGGTTAAATGACCATAAATATTTCTAAAAATGTACCTGCATGACCATGAAGATTACATCTATAGTATGCCCACAAGTGATATAAATATTTTGAATATAATGAATATGATAGAATAAAATAATAAATGATGACTCTCAAATCAAATTATAATCACATATTCAAAAACACAGTTTGATATCAATGACTAATTTATTGAATCATCCAATATTCACCCATCCCATAGTAAAGGATAATAATTTATTTTTAATAAGAAACAACCATGACTCAAAATTAGAGTCTCACTCAGTTGTCACAACAACATGACGAATTCTGGCCTTAGATTTATGAAAAATTCCCTTTGGAAATTTTATAATAAATAGTTTGATGATGATAATTCAGTTTCAGGAACTGATACTTGAAAGGTGAATCTGAGATGATATTTCATTCATATAACTGACTCTTCTTATTCATTATTTTCCTCTTTCTGCTTCTTTCAAATTTAAGACATCAAGGTCTTGTCCGTCGACAATTT
Organism: Chamaecyparis obtusa; assembly: GCA_027943335.1. NCBI lineage: Eukaryota > Viridiplantae > Streptophyta > Pinopsida > Cupressales > Cupressaceae > Chamaecyparis > Chamaecyparis obtusa. The sequence continues at coordinate 49,685 of BSBK01011796.1, forward strand.
ATTAACCAACTTCTATTAACTTACTTTTGTCATTTATATACTATTAATCGATCAATCAATACAAAAATTGATCATTCACTTTACTACTAACATATGGTATTAGATACTTACACCAAAAAACTTGTGATGGAAGGAGGAGAAGTGGGTACGGGAGCTAGGGCATCGCAAGAGGAAGGCGATGTAGAGGAAGATGATGGAGATGTAGAGGAGTGGGCCTGCTTCATATTTGCTAGGGGTAGTGTTTTTGGGGTGCCCTTACCCTTTGCGCATGCCTCTATTGATGTTGCTGAGGGGGACCTGGACCTTAGTGTTTTGGTGGCTCCTCTTCTCATTCGATGGGCTTATAGCTTGGCTCCTCCTCTTCTCATTTGATGGGCTTACATCCTAGCTCCCTTAGCTTTTGTTGGGGATCTTCACTTGAGTGGTTTGGCTTTTATGGATGGGCACACATTTTTGAGGGAAGATCTTTCCCTTTGTGGCAGAGTTGCAAGGCATCCTAGGTTGCTTGAGGGTCAAAGGCATTTTATGGATCTATCTACTACGGTTGATGTTGTTGGGTTGGACTCAGCTTGGGATGGCTTTTCTCCTTTCTTTGTTGCTGGGTCTATGATGCTTGTCTTTTCTTCTCCCCTGATTTTGGAAGCTTATTCTTACTAGGAGAATGGTTTGCTGCCCTACCTATCTTCTGGTATAGGGTACAGATTTGTGAGGGACGGGATTTTTTTTGGTAGTATTGCAAAATATTTTAAGCTTCTTTAGGGTCAACAGTGTTGTAAGCAACCATTTTTTGCGGTTGATGCTTCTGAGTTTATCTCTACTTGGGCTGACTACACCTATTTCTCTTTTGCTGGGTCTGTGACCCTCGTGTTTGCTTCTCCCCTGATTCTAGAAGTTCCTTCTTTCCGGGAGAATGGTCTGATCTTGGCTCTACTCGGGGATTATTTTCTGGGCTGGTATCTTTTTTGATATACTCTTATTGAGGTGGAGTATACCCCTATTGAGGTGGGGTTTGTTCTGGTGGTTATTTGGTGGTGGAATCTTTTTTTATTCCTATTCCCTTCATGATGAAATCCTTTTGAGGGGGATGTCATACATCCTTTGGATGTGGTTTGTGTCAGCTAGATGGAGTGTTCTCCTGGGAGAAAAGGCCTTCTCTCCCTTATAACTACTTGATGACTGACATGATTCGACTGGGGAAAGGTCCTTCTCTTTTTGAAGACTTTACAAAGAAGGGTTTTAGATTTGATCTTGTGGCTATGGACAAGGGTCTGGCTAGTTATTCTAGTTATGTGAGCCAAGACAAAACCCATAAATTATTAGTTTAGGGAGCCTAAAAACCCTAGATATTTATTATTGATGTAAAGGTTTGGCTTTTTGTTTTTAGCAGCTAGAGCCTAAACGCTTATTCTTCTTGTGGCTATTGTTATTGTGTTGGTCTGGGATTACTAGTAGTTCTATTGGTAAACTATACTGGGGGGCACTATAAGCCCTTTGTCTTCTCCTCCTAGCTATCTCTTTATGGTCAGTGCTTATATTTCCTATCTTTCTTAGGTATTGTATAAGGTTATGGTTTCCTTAAAAAATTGATTGTAAATGGTTTTAGGCCCCATTCAAAACCTTTTTTTTACCTTAATAAAAAACATGTGGTATTAGATCTTAGTATGCTTTGATTGTTAAAATTTAGATGAGAAGGTTATTTGTTGTCAACAATGAAGGAATAAGAAATCAAGGATAGGAAGGTGAAGTGCAGAGTTAACCTTGATGTAATTTCAAAGACCAGGAGGTGGTTGAAGTGGATTGGTGGTTTTTGGAGACCAATTTTAGGGTAGGAAGGGGAAGCAAAAAGTTAACCTTGATGTGATTCCAGTGACCAATGCTTGGGCATTAAAAGTTGGAGAAGAAATGATGATGGTGGAACAAATCATTTGAGAAATGTTTGAGGAGGAGCTATTAGGGAATGGGAAGATTCAATGATTTTGTGCCCTTTTTGAGGTGGTGGGGAAAGGTGGATAAAGGGAAATATCATGAAAAATATGCCAAGGGGATGACAGAAGATCAAAAATATTTAGTCTTGGAGAGGGAGGACATGAACGCAGGTAGATGGTCTCTAATGTCACTATCCAAAGGAAGAAAAGGGGGAAAAGAGGAGGCAATATGAGAAAGGTGAACCCTAGGTCAATTTTTTATTCTAGAAGAGCTTTTTGGTGAAAATTTGTTATCCTCAATAGTTTGGAAAAAAGTGAAAAGATATATTATCTTATATGTAAGGATACCAATATTTTGGTTTTTTAATGGCTTGTAGTAAGTAACAAAAGGTTACTGGAGGAGGTAGCTGGAGATTAAGATATGGGGTTGTGTAATGTCAGATGATGGGGATAATTTTTCATAGTGGTAGACTCCTTATATGAAATAGAGAAGAGAACCTCAGTGATGGAAGAAGAGAACTCCATTTTTGGATGTGTGCTGATATAGAGGCATATAATAGTAGAAGTGAGTGAGTGGGGAGGTGGTTTTATTAAATTGGTTTTTAAGAAAAAGGTGACCCTGCATTTTGACAAGGCTGAGGATTTTGTTGTTTGATATTAATATAGCTATTTATATCTGTAAACCTACATTTTCCATTATCAAATGCCTTTATGTACATACTTGAAATATAACTACTTTCTTTATATTAATAAAATATTATTGTTACCAACCTAAAACAAATGCAAGGATTGAGAGATGTGATTTAGATATAGGTGATTTTTCATGTGTAGGATATAGAAAACCATAGCCTTTATATTTTATATAGAAATCAAAGCCATAGAAGTGGCATATGGTAAAGAGAGTAGTGGTACCTTTATTTTAGTAATACTCATACCTCACTAATTTACACTATAAATAAATGATTTTATTCAGGCAAGATATCATTTGTACTCATTTATACATATTAATAAGACACAACAGTAATCTGATCCATTATTATAAAACTATAATTTTCTTTCCAAAGACAGGAAGAGGAAGACAATTGAATTTCAAAGCAATTACATGGTGCTAATTGCATTCTCCTAAAATTTTATAAAGCCTTCTTAACAAAGAAATATTTTTCATATCATGTGGTCATTGTATTTCATGAAAACACCCCTTCTATCTTCTTCCCATGGTCCCAATTTCCGCACTAAATTTCTATCTCCGTTGAATTTTTTTTTAATTAAATAATCAACTATGAACCACTTACGGTCATCCATGGTTGTTTGGGATTCGTTCATGATAACAATGGTAGGCTTGTCTAAGTGGTGGCCCTCCCTTTTGGTGTCCAGATAAGCTATTTTGACAAGGCTTTTGTAGCATATGTTGGTATAAAAATGGTGAGGGAAACAAGTTTGGAAAAGGTGTGGATTGAAGGTGATTCTATCAATGTCATCAATTTCTTGAAGGGTATTACTCCCCCTAGTTGGATGATAAGTTCAATCATTAGAGATTTCCTAGATATGGTCAGGGACATAGATGATCTCATTATCTTTGATGTGTACCATGAGGCTAATTTTGTAGCATCAAGGCTAGCGAATGATATAATTAGATCATAACTCAAAATTGAATGGGATATTAATTGAAGGATCCTCATAGATGTCCAAATGCTTCTTCATAATGACAATGGTATTTGCTAAGTGTAGTATAAAATTTAAATGATGATAGTATATGTGCGAGTGGGTACCCTCAAGAAGAATGCTTTTATGATGAAGTGGGAAAAACTTTTGGTTATTTCTATTTTGATTTCTTCTATTCCAAGATTACAAAGCCTTGGTGCCCCAATTGAGGAATAAAGTGTCTATTACAAAATAGGGGTGGGAAAAATTGGTTGGAACCCATGCTGTATGAAAAATGGAAAAATATTGAGTCGATATAGAGTGAGCTATCAATGAGTCACTTGATGGGATACATAGAGAAGCTCTATGGGGTTGACACCCTAATCATTGATGCTTTTTCTTACGGCTAGAAAGATGGGGTTTTGTGTGTCTATGACTTGTAAATGAGTGTTAATGAAGATCTTGTCACCAAGGTCTCTAATACTTTGATAGAGGGTAAAAGGTTCTACAGAGAAAAAAAATATGCAAATGAAGTTGTGGAGATCTTTTTCATGCCATACAAGAGAAAGAACATGAGGAAGAACACCGATGGGATTTTTGACTGAAAATCCCTTCAAAAAATATGGTGTCATGTTACTGACTAATCCCTCATCTTCTAGGCACAAGATGCTTCATCTCACCCTTGTGTTGAAAAAAAAAATGGTTTTAAATGATGATGACCTATGGTATATCCCTTCAAATGCTATTGTGCTAGACTCTTTAGAGCCTAGTCTTGATGTTAAATGAAAAGGGTTAGCTAGGGCCTCCTAGTTTAGTGTTAAAGGTAAAACAAATAGTTTTATACCTCCCTCTATTAATAAAAAAATAAAATATTCTTGGTTGAAGAAAATCTCTTCTCGACCTGACTCCCTTAGACTTGTCAAGGATGTGGGGAATAATTTAAAAAATGCTAGGAATGTGGGTAGGATACTCCCAAGGAAATCAAATTTTATGTTCAATATAAACCTACTACAAGTTTTTGTCTTTAATTTTTTTGGATGATCAGAGTACCTTGTTTTATTAGATTATTTATGAGATTAAACACCTTTAAAGAGAAATCTTTCCCATCTACTTAGAATTTGTATAACAACTTTGTCAATATGTAGTCTCTCATGAATAGAATGAAGGAACTTAAGGAGGACCATGGGCACAAAATAAATTGTCTTGAGGATAATTTTCATAAGTTCCAAGATAAAATAATAATTATTGTTGAAATCAGTAAGACCACCATGTTAAATACTAGTGAAGGCCTTAAAAGATCAATGAGAAATCTGAAGAATTCCAAGACATTTCTAAAGTTAATTCCCCTTCACCTACGGTCAGTTTCAACTTTCCCATGTAGACTAAAACCATGGATTCTAGTTTGAGGAAGAGAGACATAGTGCCTACAGAGGACAATGGAGCTAATAGGATGTTGAGAAGAACATGATACCTAAAAGTTCTACTGACTTCGCAGCAAGAAAAATGGTATGACCCCTATTAATAGTATCATTATAAAGGTGAAAAATACTAATGATGGTACCATCATTCAAAAGAATAAAAGTATAATGAAAAATATGTAGCCCTTAAGGGCGTTCTATCCCTATGTTTTACAATTTTTTGGAATCTATATAGCATTTAGTTCTTAGTTGGTCTTAGTTTAAGAGTGTCTATTTTTTTGTTGTTGTTAAACTTGGGTTTTTGTTCCCTATAAAACCTATTTTCCTTTAATAAAAAACTTATGATCATCCATTAAGGATTCTACAAAGAAAATAAATATATTTGACTCACACTTTAGTGCCAACACTAGAGGTGATGAGATTGGTTTCTATGAAAAATTATTTGGGATCCTTACCTTATTTCATCTCAGATAGTTCAAAAATTATTTGAAACTATTTAGTGGAACAAAGTTCAAATTAAAATAATGTTTTGAAAAGTAAGTTTTCTTATATTCATTCTTAGATTATTTTTACAAAAACTTTTACTTCTTCTATTGTAGTACTTGATCATTTTGTTCTAGAAATAATGCAGGAGCATCTCAGGTCCTTGACAATCCTATGTCACCAAAAACAAGTTTGAGTTTTTTGTGTTGATCGATTCCTTCTTAGACCGAGTGGGCTCAGTAGTTGCTCATTTCCTTCATTAACTAAGTTGTTCGGTTAATTCGCTGGCCCTCGGTTATCCTTTCACAGTGCTCGATCATCCTTTCTTGCTGAGTTGTTTTTTTTAGTTTTCTATTGAGGCTGACTTGTGCACTTAATTATGGTCATAGATTTAATGTTGGTATTGATCATTGGGAAGTGTGTAGACCTAGATCTGGTCGTTCCTTCCATTAATGATGGATTTGAAGGCCAACTTGTTTTGGTAGCCTCTTGTATATAATGTAGTGGTTAGTTGTAGTTTAGGATAGCATCTTAGAGCTGGAAGATTAATGGTATCAGATTAGTAGTTTGAAGGAAGTCTTGAATCCTCGCATGTTGGAGGACTATTGTATTTGAATTGTAATATTTGGCCCTAACTGAGAAGGCCTTATAGTCTATCATGTATGGATCGAGCAAGGTAGATTAGGTTTGAGGTGTTCCTTTGGCCCTCATCCCGCCCTACCTTGTGTCAGGTGGAGAGATGGATCTAATTTGCGAATAAGGTCTGAGGGTTCCCTCTTGTGAATCCCTAGTTGATATTTGTTGTAGAGTTGTAGATTGTAATCTAACCTACAATTGTAGAGGGTTTTGAAGATGGTTCATGGGAGGCAAGATGCAGATCCAAGATTGGCAGATATGTTGAGACAACTTGCTGCTAGATTAGAAGCTGTTGAGATAGCCCAGTGTAGAGGAAGACACCTTGAAGATGTTAGTGATGAAGAAATTGAGGACTAACATGGTGATGTAGAGCTTGCACCTGTGATGGATCAGGGTGAGGAAATATTGGTGAAAGATTTAACAAATATGAAGTCTACACCCTTTTCAATCCTCCTGAGTACAGTGGAAAACTAGATTCAGATGAGTTGGTAGATTGGATCACTGAGATGGAGAAGTAATTTGAGTATGAAAATGTTCCTGAGGAAAAGAAGGTGAAGATTGCAAGCACAAAGTTGAAGAGTCATTAATCCTTATGGTGGGAGCATCAACAATTGGATAAAAAAGGAAAGGCAAAAACAAAATCAAGGTATGGAATAAGATGATAAATAAGTTGAAAGGTAAGCTTTTACCATGTGATTATCAAATTAACCTAGTTAGGGGAATGCAAAGTTTGAGGCAGAAAGATAGCCTGGTAAAGGATTATACTAAGGAATTCTATAGATTAGATATCAGATCTAGATATGATGAAAATGAAGTGGAAATAATTGCTAGGTACCTAAACAGATTGAGAGTTTCCATCCAAGAAGAAATTAGTTTGGTTAAGTTGGAAAACATTGAGGAAGCTTATTAGTTTGTCTTGAAAGCTGAGGAGAAATTGAACAAAAGCCATGAGAAAAGACAAAGAGGAAGAGATGGTAGATTCCCTAGAGAAAGAGGTAGATCTTATAGTGAAAACAATAGATCTGATCTAGAAAAGACAAATCTGGACAAAGGCAAGACTGGGTGGAAAGGTGAAAGTTCTAGAGGAAGAGGCAATAAGTACTGAGGTGGATTCCAAGGAACTTGTTACAATTGTGGAGAAGAAAGACATAGGTCATTTGAGTGTACACATGCAAGTAAGAAGGTCGGTAACAGTAGAAATGCTTTGGTGCAAGAAGATTCACCGAATGAACCAGAGAAAGAAAAGAACTTGATTGTCCAAAGAGAACTTTGGAGTGAGAGTAATAAGGAAGATTCAGTAAGGAAAAGTTTGTTTAAGACCATATGTAGAGTTTTTGATGAAGTGTGGAAGGTAATCATTAATAGTGGAAGCTCAGAGAATTTTGCATCTCATTAAATGGTTACAAAGTTCCAGTTGGAAAGGCTGAAACACTCGAGACCCTATCAAATTTCATGGATCAAGGATGAGCATACAATCTTGGTAAGTGAACAATGCTATGTGAATTTGAAAATTGGAAAGTACTATGATAAAGTGTTATGTGATATCATGCCTATGGATTTTTGTCATATGTTTTGGGTAGACCTTGGCAATATGATAGACATGCTATATATGATAGAAGATTGCATAAATATACTATTGTGGCTAATGGGAGAAAGAAAATGTTGTTGCCTTTGATTGAAGAACCTGTTAGTAGTGTTTGTACATCTATGAAAGTTTGTTTGGTAGAAGGGAGAAAGTTTGTTAATGATTTGAAGAAGAATGATGTATATTTTGTTGTGATTCCTAATAAACTGAGTAAGAAAATAGTGGATAGCATACCTGAAGAGATTGATAAAATACTCACCGAGTACAAAGAAATCCTTTATGATAATGTACCTGATGGTTTGCCACCAAAAAGATCAATTGATCATTGCATGGATCTTATCCCTGGAGCTAGTTTATCGAATAAGGTACCACATTGGTTGACACCTACCGAGAATCAAGAATTGAACTGACATATTCAAGAATTGTTGTAGAAAGGTTTGATCCAAGAAAGTTTGAGTCCTTGTGCAGTACCAGCTGTATTGGCACCTACGAAGAATAGAGAATGGAGAATGTGTATTGACTCTAGAACAATAAACAAGATAACAGTAAAATATATGTTTCCTTGTTAGGAATGAATGCTGGATGTTGGCAGTCATTCTATAGTAGTTGTTGTTGCATTCATGACTATGATTGTCATTGATGTCAACACAGTGATCTTCTGGAGACTAGCAGAGATGCAGACAAAGTTTTGGTTAGCGCACGTGGGATATTGCAGTTGGAGCTATGTGATGTTGAGGTTATATTCTTTGATATTTTATATGTCTATGGTTAAGATCCCAGATAGAAATTCTTTTATTCATGAAAGTTATGAGCATTTTGGTAAAAGCAGTATTCAGGCAGTGTTCCTGAGTAATAGTTTGTGGAAATCGGATGATATCTCCTAATCGGGATGGAATATGGTTTTGCACAGTTAAAGGGAAGTTTGAGACACATTGATGGTGACATGGTTCATAGCACAAACTTTGAGGTCGCATGAGTGAAGAGTTATTATATCTGGAAGCCAACAGTTTTGTGTAATTTTGATGTAGCGTATGGAAACTTTTATTTTGTAATTATGTGCCGACTCATTTGTAATTATTTGAGTGTAGTATAAAGGAAGGAATTTTTTTCCTTATTGTAAGGAGTAAGAAGTTAAAAAGAAGTGTGAGCATGGTTTGGTTGCATGCGAATGTAAGCATGAAGTGAAGAAAAGAGCCTAAGAGGTTGTGAAAGTGAAATTGTGAAGGAAGACATGTGAAGTACAAAGATCTAGAATTGAGATCTGGTGTAGCAGTGAGTGTGGTTTGGCATAGTAAGGAGGTAACATATTTCATATTATTCTACTGAATAATATCAAGGTTATTTGGACAATGTGTTCAGTGATCTTACCCTGAAGCTGTTTGGGCAGTGGGTCCTTCTATCTTCCATAACTTTTAACAGGGTTAGAATCTTTAAACAGGGATTCAAAATCTGCTAACAGGGATTTATATGTACTGAATGTATTTCATAAGACTCTTAACAGAGTCTATCCTCTCACAAGTAATATTCATATTAGTGCATCTTTTGTGGGCATCATTCCCACCAGGGTTTAATCTTTGATCAAGAGGTTCCCTAGTCAACATATCTTGTGTTATTGTGTCATTGTGTATGAATATCTTTGCATGGTTAGTAATTGCATTGCTTACATGGTTAAATTCTATTGAAGATGTTAAAATTTATAATTATCTAATAACTAATTCACCCCCCCTCTCAGTTATCTTGGTGGACTTTACTTTCTAACAATTGGTATCAGAGTGACAGGTCCTTGAAAGGAAAGTTTAACATCTTAAGGAGATCCATGGTGAATTTTAGGGAAGAAAGCCCTAAGTTTGATGGAGTAAATTTTGATAGCTGGAAAGAAAAGATGAAGACATATCTATTGTGTTTAGGACCAAGCTATTGGTTGATTACAAAGAATGAAAGAACTATAATTGAAAAAGATAGTCTTGAAACAAGTTCTAAAGATGAGGTAGATCTATTCATGTGTAACATACTTGCAAGAGAAGCACTCTTGACAACACTTCTGGAAAATGAATACAGTCAGGTAAAATGTTTTAAGAAATCTAATGAAATTTGGAAAGCTTTACACTCTACTTTTGAAGGTGATGAACATGCAAAAAGAGCTAGATTACATAATTGGATATGTGCATTTGAAGATATTAGAATGATGGAAGATGAATCTGTTAGAAGCTATATTGGTAGAATGTCAGAAATTATTGAAGGGATAAAATCTTATGGAGGATCAAAGACAGAGAATGAAGTGATATGGAAAATTCTGAGGACATTGACTCCTATATTTAAGCAGACAACACAGGTGATTGAACAAGTTATACCTTGTACTACAAAATTTACAAGAGAGACTCTTCTTGGTAGATTGGAAGTAGTAGAGATGAACCTGAGGTTATTAGGAGACTTACCTAGAATCAAGATAGCATTCAATGCTCTTAGTATTCATCCTACTTTGTCAAGAAGTACCAGTGTGAGTGGAGATTATGCCAGCAGCAGTAGATCTAGAAATGAAGAAGATAAGAAAATTGAAGAAGGTATTGCCTTGCTTGTGAAAAGAGAACTAGATGGTAAGAAAATTTTTAAATGTTGGACTTGTTAAGAATATGGTTAGTTTGCATATAAATGTCCTAAAAGAGTTAAGAAGTGCAGAAATAATTTCAAGCCTAGAAGATCTAAGGAATGTTATTATGCTAATGATGAAGATCTTGAAGCTAGTATAGAAATAACTTTGAGTGAAAGTGATACTGAGAATAATGATGAAATAGGATTTGTAGCAATTAAAGAAGAAAATTTTGAATTTGATGTTAAAGAAGAAAAAGCATTAGTTTCCCAAGTTGAAAAGAAAGTTGATTGGATTATAGATAGTGGTTGTTCACATCATATGACTGGAGATATGAAGAAGTTCATAAAGTTTAACAATTATGATGGAGGAGTTGTTAGAGTTGGTAACAATGCACCTTGTTTGATTAAAGGTATAGGATCTATTACTCTTTATGGAAAGACTAATACTAATGATGTTTACTTTGTTAATGGATTGAAACATAATCTTTTGAGTGTTGGACAGTTAGTGGATAAGGGATATCAAGTTTGGTTTACTGAGAAAATTTGTGTGATAAAGGATAAAGATGGAAATCTAATTGGAACTGGATCTAGAACTAGAGGTAATGTATTTTAGTTGAATCCTACTCAGATGACATGCTTGATTACTAAAATTGATGATAGTTGGTTATGGCATAGAAGGTTTTGTCATATAAACTTTGATAACATTGTGAAAGTGAGTACTACACTTGCAGTAAGGGATTTTCCTAAAATTATGAAGCCTACTAACATGATTTGCAAAGAATGTGTGATGGCTAAGTAGAAGAGAAGTTCATTTCCTAGTAAGAAGTTCACATTGACAAAGAAGTTGGAGATTGTTCATACAGACTTGAGCAGTCCTGCTAGGACTAGAGGATTCTATGGAGAAAGGTATTTTATGATTCTTGTTGATGATTTTACAAGAATGATGTGGATTGCATTTCTGAAAAAAAAATTTGAAGCATTTGATAAGTTTAAAATCATTAAAAATAAAGTTGAGAATGAATCTGGAATGAAGATTAAATGTTTGAGATCTGATAGAGGTGGAGAATTTACTTCTAGAGAGTTTAACACCTTTTGTGAAGTGAATGGTATTAAGAGACATTTTTTAGCCCCTAGAACACCTGAACAAAATGGTCTTGTAGAAAGAAGAAACTGGTCAGTAACTGAAGCAGCAAGAGCTATGTTATTTGAGAATAACTTGGTGAAGACATTTTGGAAAGAAGTAGTGAATACAATAGTATATACAATAAATAGAGTACAAATCAGAGTAGACACAGATAAGACACGTTATGAATTATGGTTTGGACATGCACCCTCAGTTAAGTAGTTTAGAATTTTTGGAAGCAAATGTTATATAAAGAGAGATGATGATATTGGAAAGTTTGATCCTAGAAGTGATGAAGGTATTTTTCCTGGATGTTCTTTGAAAAGCAAAGCATATAGATGTTACAATAAGAGAACCAAAACTATTGTTGAGAGCACAAATGTTAAAGTTGATGAGAAGTTTAAAATTTAGGAAAGGATGCTTGATTATGAATTTGATGAAGAAGCTAATCCTCTGCCTAACATTGAAACTACTAAATTATTCTATGAGACTGAAAGTGAATTGTTGAATGAGAATCATACTGCAGAAGAAACTAGAGAAGAAACCAGAGAAGAATCTAAAGAAGAATCTACAATTGAAACAAGATCTGTGACTATGACACTGAACAGGTATCTATCTAGACATCATCCTGTTGAACAAGTTATTGGAAGTTTGGACAGAAGAGTTATGACTAGAAATAAGGTACATTTATGTTTGATTTCCCAAATTGAACTTAAATCTACTAATGAAGCTTGTGAAGATGAACATTGGATTAATGCTATGAAAGAAGAACTAGATCAAATTGAAAAGGACAAGACATGGAAATTGGTTCCTACACCTAAAGACAAGAATGTGATTGGAACTAAATGAGTACTCAGAAACAAGATGAATGAACAAGGGGCAATAGTAAGAAACAAAGAAAGATTAGTATGTAAGGGATACTCACAGCAAGAAGGAATTGACGATGAAGAAACCTTTGCACCAGTAGCAAGACTTGAAGTAGTAAGAATGTTTTTGGCTTATGCATCTTTTAAGAAATTCAAAGTGTATCAAATGGATGTGAAGTCTGCATTTTTGAATGGTGAATTGGAAGACAAAGTCTACATTGAGTAGCCTGAAGGTTTTCCTTTGACTCAAGAAGGAGATATGGTATGTAAACTAAAGAAAACATTATATGGACTAAAGCAAGCACCTAGAACTTGGTATGCTAGATTGGATAAATATTTGTTGAAATTGAGATTTACTAAAGGAACAACAGATAGTAATTTGTACACAAAAGAAATTGAAAATGGATTGTTAGTTATAGTTATTTTTGTTGATGACATTATCTTTGGAGGAGAAGATGAAGCTAGTGACAAATTTGTTGATGAAATGAAGACATAATTTGAAATGAGCATGATTGGTGAGATGAAATACTTTTTGGGATTACAGATAACACAAAACAATGATGGTATCTTTGTTAGCCAGATAAAGTACTTGAATGATTTGCTGAAAAGATTTGGAATGGAGAACTGTAAACCAGTTGGAACACCTATGGTTACAGGACACAAACTATCAAGCAAAGATGAAACACCAGCAGTTGAGAAAAAGAAATAAAGATCCATGATTGGAGGATTGCAATACTTAACACACACTAGACCAGATATACAACATTTAGTTGGCATGGTAGCAAGATTTCAAGCTGAACCTAGAGAGTCACATTATGTAGTAGTAAAGAGGATATTGAGATATTTAAGAGGAACAATGGACTACGGATTGTGGTATGAAAAATCTGATGATTTCACCCTATGTGCATATATAGATGTTGATTGGGGAGGTAGTGTTGATGATAAGAAAAGCACCAGTGGTGGAGCCTTTTTTCTTGGAGGAAGATTGGTTTCCTAGTTGAGCAAGAAGCAGAATTGTATTTCATAGAGTACATCATAAGTAGAATATGTAGCAGTAGAAAACAATTGTAACCAGATAATTTGGATGAAGTAGATGATGAAGGATATTGGAATTAAATTTGTTGAGCCTGTTGTCATACATTGTGACAACACCAGCACAGTCAATATGTCTAAGAATCCTATATTGCATTCTAAAACTAAGCATCTAGAGATCAAGTATCATGTTGTAAGAGAGAAAGTTGCTGAGAAAGAAGTCAGACTAGAGTACATAAGCACAAAGGAATAGATAGCAGACATATTTACAAAGCCTTTGCCTAAGGATACATTTGAGTATCTGAGAGGTATGCTTGGGGTTATGCCCCAACCTACTTTTGAGTAATGATGCAGTTGATTGCATCCGTCTAGTTGTATATGAGCCCTATCTTTTTTTGGATTGGATGTTGGTACTTCCTCTATGGGGGAGTATATGTATCTGAGCTGAGTCATGAGGACTCTTGTAAATGTATTCTCTGAAACAGTGTCTTTGGACATTTAGTTGTTGTTGACATAGTGATGAAATTTCTATCATTGATGTCAATGGGGGAGAAGTAGACATGAAAAAAAATATAGAACATCTGTTGGAGAGAACTTTATAGGATAACGAAGCAAGATTTGATTGATGAAGAATATTTGAAGAACTTTCAGAGTATTAGTCTAGCAGTGCAACAGTATTGGATTTTTGGAACATTGGATGTTTTTCATCTATGTTGCCATCAATGCCAATGGGGGAGATTGTTAGGAATGAATGATGGATGTTGGCAGTCATTCTATAGCAGTTGTTGTTGCATTCATGACTATGATTGTCATTGATGTCAACACAGTGATCTTCTAGAGACTAGCAGAGAAGCAGACAGTGTTTTGATTAGCGCACATGGGATATTGTAGTTGGAGCTATGTGATGTTGAGGTTATACTCTTTGATATGTTATATTTCTATGGTTAAGAGCGTAGATAAAAATTCTTTTATTCGTGAAAGTTATGAGCATTTTGGTAAAAGCAGTATTCAGGCAGTGTTCCTGAGTAGCGGTTTGTGGAAATCGGATGATATCTCCTAATCGGGATGGAATATGGTTTTGCACAGTTAAAGGGAAGTTTGATACACATTGATGGTGATGTGGTTCATAGTGAAAACTTTGAGGTCACATGAGTGAAGAGTTATTATATCTGGAAGCCGATAGTTTTGTGTAATTTTGATGTAGTATATGGAGACTTTTATTTTGTAATTATGTGTCAACTCATTTGTAATTATTTGAGTGTGGTATAAAGGAAGGAATTTTTTTCCTTATTTTAATGAGTAAAAATTGAAAAAGAATTGTGAACACGGTTTGGTTGCATGTGAATGTAAGCATGAAGTGAAGAAAAGAGCCTAAGAGGTTGTGAAAGCGAAATTGTGAAGGAAGACATGCGAAGTACAAAGATCTGGAATTGAGATCTGGTGTAGCAGTGAGTGTGGTTTGGCACAATAAGGAGGTAACATATTTCATATTATTCTGCTAAATAATATCAAGGTTATTTGGATAGTGTGTTCAGTGATCTTACCCTGAAGCTGTTTGGGCAGTGGGTCCTTCTATCTTCCATAACTTTTAACAGGGTTAGAATCTTTTCACAGGGATTCAAAATCTCCTAATAGGGATTTATATGTATTGAATGTATTTCATAAGACTCTTAACAAATTCCATCCTCTCAAAAGGAATATTCATATTAGTGCATCTTTTTTGGGCATCATTCCCATCGGGGTTTAGTCTTTGATCAAGAGGTTCCCTAGTCAACATATCTTGTGTTATTGTGTCATTGTGTATGAATATCTTTGTATGGTTAGTAATTGCATTGCTTACATGGTTAAATGCTGTTGAAGATGTTAAAAGTTATAATTATCTGATAACTGAGTCACCCCTCCCTCTCAGTTAGCTTGGTGGACTTTACTTTCTAACATTCCTATACCGAGAATGGATGACATAATGGATAGTTTAACTGGAGAAAAGTATTTTACCAAAATTGATTTGAAAAGCAGATATCATCAGATCAGAATCCAAGAAGGTGATGAGTGAAATACTTCTCTTAAGACAAGATAAGGTTTGTATGAGTGTTTGGTTATGCCTTTTGGTTTAACTAATGCATCAAGTACTTTTATGAGATTGATGAATGAGGTTTTGAAGAAATTTGTGGGTAAATTTGTGATTGTATATCTTGATGACATTCTAATATTCAGTAAGACCAGAGAAGAACATTTGTTGCATGTTGAATGAGTATTGCAGAGATTGAAAGAAGAAAAGTTGATGATTAAATTGAAAAAGTATTCCTTCGTGAAAGAGGAGATTGTGTAGTTAGGATTCATGATTTTAGCTAATGGTTTGAAGATAGATCTTGAAAAGGTTGAAGCTATTTTGTATTGTCATACACCTAAAAATGGTAGTGAGAAAGTTGTTGAGTTACCTATGTTAGCATTTTCTGATATTAATAAGGTATTTCAAGTTGAATGTGATGCAATTGGTAGTGCTATAGGAGCTGTGTTGAGTCAAGAAGGTAAACCTGTTGCTGTCTTTAGTGAAAAATTCAATGATGCAAAAACAACATATTTTGTGTATGATCAAGAATTCTATGCTATTGTTCAATCCCTGAAGAAATGGAGACATTATTTGATACTGAGTGAATTTGTGTTTTATAGTGATCATAAGGATTTATAGTATTTGGGTAGTCAGAATAAGTTGAATCAGAGACATATTAATGGGTTAAATATTTGCAGAGTTATACATTTGTGATAAAACATAAGAGTGGAGTCACTAATCAAGTTGCTAATGCATTTAGTAGAAGGAGATCTTTGATGTCTGAGATGAAAATTAAAGTTCTTGGTTTCGATGACATGCAAGACTTGTATGAAACTGATCCTGATTTTTCTGAGCCGTGGAGAAAGTGTAGAGCACCTATTCAAGACTATTTCATTCAATAAGGTACATTGTTTAAAGGTATTCAGTTGTGTATACCGAGAGGATCAATGAGAACTAATTTGATAAAAGAGAAACATAGTAGTGGTTTGGCTTGACATATTGGTATTGACAAGACATTAACTTTGCTTAAGAAGAAATACTTTTGGCCACAGTTGTATAAGGATGTTCAGAAATTTTTGAGAAGTTATGGAGTTTGTCAAGTTGCAAAAGGAGTAAGTCAGAATACTGGATTGTATACACCAATTTTTGTTCTTGAGAAACCTTGGATTGATATCAATATGGATTTATTTCTTGGCTTACCAAAGATAGTGAGAGGTAATGATTCTATATTTGTTGTTGTGGATAGATTTTCTAAGATGGCACATTTTATACTTTGTAGA